>VWZI01013575.1:430819-449401 GCA_013396835.1 Psilopogon haemacephalus | reverse complement strand
AATCAGGTATCTCAGCCTGATCTTCAGGATGACAATCACAACATTAACCTGTTAATGTGGGAATCCATTGTCTGGGAACTACCCTGGGATTGCCATCTGATATGAACCACCAGCAGTTGCTGGGATGCCACAACGCTTCTCAAATGTGTGGCAAAATGTTTTGGGGTTTTTCCTGGTTATTTTTAACAAATCAGTTTGCTGATCTCATTTTCCATGTGGCCTTGGGAGATTGACTTAGGGAGAAATAATTGTGCCAAACAAAACAGCATGAGACGGGAACAAGTGACTGAAGGTCAGACCTACTTAGATGGTATCATCTGGAGGAGGACTGCACCTGGAGCAGTGCTTTCATTCTGGTACATACATGTTAATACCTTTGGGTCCCTGTGAGAAGAGGGGGCTTCTGCAATCAGCAGATGAAGGCTGGTACGGGAGGATGGTCTAAGTCTTTCAGTGTAATCATCCTGGAGGCTCTGAAATCACAAATGGCCCCCTAGTTGTGGAACTTGTGTGGAGCATGGAGGTTCATTAATGTATAGTCGTTAGCATGTTCCTTCTTTACATACATGTTATGAAGATAGACATAATGGATAGATAAAAAGATATATAGATAGATACTAGAAATGTAATTTTAATATTCTGGTTAGATATCTCCAAAAAGTAGGATGTGTCACCTGTGTAATACTTAATGTAAAATGCAACTTTGCTTTTATTTGCTTAGCTTTTGCTCCTACATTCGATTAAAAACTGAGGCTGGAAGAAAGCAGAAGAAATAAAGTCAAGTTTTACCCTTCTGTCACCTGCTAACAGCAGTTAATCTGGATCCTCTGTGAGAATGACTGAAAATATATAGAGAAGAGGTCCTGCTTGATGGGGTTTAACATTCAGTGTATCACCTTTGCTTATTTAAGAAGATGGTTTCTGAGGCTGTATGGAAAGGTCAAACCCCTTTTGACTTTAGGGTTGGCAGGTGGATAAGGAGATGAGTAGAAATTTCAGGACACAGCAGTGAAGGTATGTGATTGTGCACCCTTTTCGTTGTTGTCATTTTTTGTGGTTTTTTTGTGTGTTTGGGGGTTTTTGTTGTTGTTGTTGTATCACAAGAGAGTTGTGTTTTGCTGAAACCAGAAACAAGATGCTTACAGATGCTATTACAAAAATAAGTTTAATTTTATTTGCAAGGAATTATTTAAGGGATTTTAAAAAAGAAAATCTTCTAATTCTTAAACCACTGGAAAGGGAACAGTAATCATAACCCCACCTGAAATATTAGGAACCTGAGACATAGATGCTTAGCTTTTTATCTTAAGAGGCCTAGAATGCATATGAATAATATGCTAATTGTGAACAGATCTGCTAACTTGTAAATCTGCAATAACACACTTGCTCCATTTCAAAATTTAATTTTCCCTTTACAAGATATCTGTGGCAATAATAGCAAGCTATGCATTCTTGATTAGTGATTATATTGCTTTTAAAATCACCCTGACTATTTGTCTTGCTTCAGAATTACCTGTGAGAAATCATTCACAGGGGCAATGCCTGTCTCACATAATACTGTTGCAATGTTATCAAATTAAGGATAGTCAGCAAGAAGAGTCCAAAGCACTTCCCAAGATTAGTTTCTTGGGAAAAGTGCTTTCCCTAGAAAACCCATACTCCTAAGAGAATGTAATCTACCATCTACTGAAAGTAATAACACTCTTGTAATGATATTAGATAAAAGGCAGGATACAAAAAGCTCTTTGATAGTTGTATTGAAATAGGTCTACAAAACTTGACATTTTTCTGAAACTTAATTATTTTTTTTAATAGTATTAACAGAGCTGCGGTAGAATTGACTGGGTAAGTTGACAGCCTGTTTTTGTTACCAGGTGTTATATTTACAACTTACACCATGAAGCTTTTCTGCTCTGTGCTCCTTCTAAGAAAAAGAGTTGTTATTGTGTTGGCTCATAGCAAAGAGGCTATTTAACATGACCTACAGATATTGTGTGACTGATTATATTGATGCTGCACCTATATCTCAAATATTGTGTATTGTTATGATTCCCCATTCTTACCAATCACATGCAATGATCTTTTAAAATGAGAAAATGTACTTAAACTAGTTGATGTTGATGCATTCATATACCTGTGCCATTCTGTTTACCTTAAGAGCTGAAAACTAGCAGTCATCTTGAATTCAAGACAATGCATTTGACTTCACTTTTTCTATGAGACTAAGTAAATGTTGTATTCTCTATCTCTCAGAGATGACTGAAGAGGCTGCAGTAAAGAACTGTTAAATAATGACCTTTCTGAATAAGGAGAAGTTGCATTTCATAAGCCAAAACCTAGAATTAAATCACTAGAAATAGATCAAAATACCAAAAGAAAACCATTTTTATGCAGTTCATAGCTAAATTGGATCACCATTTGCTGCAAAGAAGTTGCAAGGCAAAAACTGTGAATGAGATTTAGAGGAATCCTGGCAAGGATATTAGATATGAATTCTTAATCTTACCTCAAACTGCAGTATTAATGTTCCTTTGACACTGCTGCAGTGTATAACTTGGAGAGCATGCACTCATATATTCAGTGCTACTGGAATACAGAAGAAATGGAATATAGAAGTACAATTTGTGCAATTCTCCATTAGTTACTACATGATACAAGTACACTTAAATGCATCTGTCTCTAGATTTGTACTGTTTAAACAATTATTATTAGTGTGAATATTAGTGTGAATACAGACTATAAATCTAACTTAAAAGCAAGGGTCCAAAACAAATTCAGATTCAGTTAATAAAGGTACATGGTTTTAGTCCATCAGTTTTATTCTTGAGTCTGCTCTTTTTTACTGGTGCATGTGAAATTCAGGTGAAGCTGTGGCAAGACAGTATCTTTGTAACTGCTGTTAACTGGAAACACTGAGAAAGCCTTGCTGGTGCTCAGCAGAAGGTGTTCATTCAGCCCCTGCACCAGAACCTACTTTTCTTCTTCAGTACCGTCAGGGCTTCTTCTTCACTATGCAGGTGTGGTGCACACTTTTAAAGTAGTGGATGAGAACTGCTGAGCAAGCCACAAAAGCTTCCAGATCGAAAAGGTTCATGTTACTGTCTCTGGGTGTGCATGTGTTTGTGTTCCTAGCACGTAACAAATAATCCCTCATAGTAAAAAAAGCCCATGTACTTACTTGGTATGTAAAATGTAAACAACAAAAGTAGTTTGGGTTTTGGTTTTTTTGTTTTTTTTTTAATTTAAGCATCAATCCGTCCAATGGGAAAAACAAACAAACAAAAAACCCTACAGTACCATTTAATATACATTTTTCAAAGCTGTATAAACTTTCTTACCCATACTGCTACTTTAATCACCAGTCTACAGTGTGAAAAAACAAGTTCACTGAGCAAAGACCAGCAATACACAGTAATGCTGCACTTTCCCTGTTCCTGTAGGTCCTGTTCAGACTGAAGCAGAAGCCTCGATATGCAAAGGGAATCAAGACCCTGATATCATGACCTACCCAAGAATATCACCCTTGCCTCTACAAGTGTCTCCCCTGTTTAGGCACTGCCTTGTGTGAAGGGTTCATTGTGTGAGTGGTTCTGCTGTACATAGGCTCCTGTGCCCACCACCACAATGGCTGCAGGCTCTTCCTCTCATGCAGGTGCTGAGAGCTGATGCATTGTGGTGTACTGTCTCCTTGTCCTTGCATGTGTCTCTGGTGCTGGTCTGGCCCAGTTCCCCAACAGCATAGTGGCAGTCCCTGCAGGTGTGCTTGGAGACCTGACTCCAGGTCAGACCCACATCTCTTTCCATAGGTGCAAGAAGCCTGCTGGAGACTGCCCAGGACTGGGTGAAATGCTTTGTCATTAGGAAACTAGAGTTGTAGAGACTATGGCTTTTGGGGTTTCAGCTGCTATTTGCTGCTTCATGTGGCCTTTATCTAAAAAGTTGGTTCCTTGACAGCACTTATGGCTCTTCAGGGTCTTCCACTCCACAGAAGTGATCTAAATGAGGATCTGCAGGTCCTTTTCTAGACTTACAAAATTTCCTTGATTTTGTTGTAGTTGTTGTTCACTGGGTTTTTGGTTTGGTTGGGTTTTTGGTTTTGGTGTTGTTTTTTTTTTTTTTTTTGTGTGGGTTTGGTTTGGTTTGGTTGTGGTCGTTGCTTTTTGTTGTATGTTGGTTTTCTTGTGTGTGTGTGTGTGTGTGTGTGTGCTGTCAAAAGGTATGGAATAAGAGAGCCCCAGATGAAAGTCTGGCTGACATGCCTGTCAGAGTTGCCTTGATTTCTGCTAATCTTCAGCTGCTGGTTCCATTTGTTGTCTCCTGCTTTTTCTTTCTTTTGTAATCACTTTAAGGCATGATCCATTTCTACATGTACAAGTCCAAAGGGAGTAGTGTGGTGCACTAGAAATCCTCAGTGCTTCAGCAATACATACAATATTAAAAATGCTCAGCAACGGTTTTCCAGTGTATTTTCAACCACATGTGAAACAAACTTCTAATTACTGAATAATCAAGGATAGTATAGTGTTCATTAACACTCTAGTTAAACATACATGGCAGCTCTTGTGTACTGAGCCTTCTTTTATTGTTGCTTTAATCCAAACCATCCCTAAAGGGTAGTACTGGACTGGCAATGTGTTCCTGTGCCTGCTTGCTGACAAACGCTGATCTTCTGAATGAGCATTGAGGTGGTGGACTATAGCTCTGAATCACCCAGGGTTACTTGTTCAACAACATTTGGTCCTGGCTGTTCCTCTTGACCTTCCAAATGCTTCTCCATTATGACTCATCTTTGTCTCTCCTCTTCCCCATCTAGTCTCCTATTTTACACACTTCCTCCTTTTCCTTTCCTAATGAACTCTTTTTCAAGCCTTTCAGCCTCATTGTTTTGTGCTGTCATGCCAGAGTGGGAGTGGACCCAGCCTCTGACAGGCATCTCCAGGGCCTGGGTGCAGCCTTCTGCTGTCATCTGCAAGGGTCACCTGCAATGATATGCTGTGCTACCTTGCAACAGGGAGGTAGCACATGCAGACAGGTTTAGAGATTTGCCTCGTCTTCATGGGAATGTTTAGCAATTTAGAACAGCAGTGTGGCTGAAAAAAATGTTATATAATCCATGCTGCATTTGCTAGATGTGCTTTTGTTGGCATTTTCATACAGGAAGGGGAATAATTTTTGTTGTTATTGTTTGTCTTTACACAAACTTCTTCCACAATGGATGCTACAAGCCAAGCTACAAAAGTAAAAGAGCACCCTTCCAACTAGCATAATTACTTTTTGTAAAAAAAAAAGCCCAATAAGTCACATAAAGACAAAAGATGGGAAAATATGGTTGCTGTGATGTCTGACTACAGATTAATTCACATGACTTAAAAATTTTCAGCAGCAACATGAACAGTAATGTCATTAAAGAGAGGTTTTTTAAAAATACATCCATTTTTGAAGCAGACATATGGTGGACATCAAGATCTCCTCAGGCTGTACAAACAAGCTGTCTTGCTGGAGGAGTCTGCTTCTGAGATGGAGGGAAAATACAAAGCACCACTGCATCTGCAGCATGTTTTATTTTTTTCTACCTCTTAGACTTGGTAGTTTGTTTTATTTCAAAACAGTTTCTAAACAAATGACTGTAATAGCTAGGTGCAGTGATCTATGAATACAAGAATGTGTGAACTTGCTGCCGAGGTTTTTGCTGAAAGGTTAGGAAAAAACCCAACAACTCTGTGTTTCACTTACTAGGTTTTACTGGTGGCAGTATTCACAATGCTATTTATCTGCTAGCAGTGCCATTGTATGTGGTGTGAAGGTGGTAGGCCATGCTTAAGACTTTACCCTTAATACATGATTTTCATGCTTCCCAAGGTTTGACACTGAGAATTGTGCTTACTCTGTTACTGTACAGTGTGGTTTGATTTTGGTTTTTTTTTTCTCTAAGGCAATGCATACACTTGCCAGTACTTGTGGCAGGTCTGAATTCAGTTCTAAAAAGCCTTAGAGATCTCACGTTCTCTCATGGGAGTATGTATTAGCTTTGTCTGCATTTGAGTCACTTGAACGATGCTGAAGTTTGCAGCAACACTGAAAAATGCTTTCCAAATAACAGCCAAATGAAGGCTGGTACTAAGATCACTTTTGCATACCATTAATCTCTAATGTCACTGTTTCCAGTTGCCAGTCTCTGCTGCAGGTTGCCATCCTTGTAGCAACTGACTGACTGGATGCCATATGTCCCCATCAAGGTGAATAATGTTTGCTTCAGTCCATGGTGTGGCAGCTCAGTTTCAGCTGCAAAGATTTTGGGTTAAGATGCCAGACTCTGGACTGGAACAGCTGAAGCATGGACACATGCTCTTCTCCCCTCCCTGTTGTGGAGAGGGGGAGGTCAGGAAATAAAATACTGGGATTAGTAACATTATATAACCACAGTAGAAAAATTCACCAAGGCTTCTGAGAGTATATTCCAAGTATTTTTCTTTGGTGTGGAGTTTTGGTGGCTTTGGGTTTTATTGTTACTACTATTATTTGTTATTACTTATTTTAATTTCTGTGAACTGAGCTCCTTTATGAATTACACTCCAGTGAGCCATGTTAGAATTGGCCTGTTCTCCTTGAACTTGCAGAGTGAACTGCAGGAAGATAGTATGAGGACTAACAGAACTATGAAGTAGGTGACCTGCAGCTGTGTTAATTATTGATCATGTTAGCAGTTGATGAGTTGTGTTAAACTGATCTGTGGCAAGATAGCATGAATTAAAAGCTGCTTAAGTATTTAATTCTGGGATCTTGCTATATGGCAAGAATTTGAATGAAAGACTAGATAAGTCATGACTGGAATAATGTTTTCAGTAAAAAAAAATCAGAATAAAAGGTATTGCCTAAATATATAATGATACAGAAATCTCTTGCATTTCAGCATTTTAATGGAGGACTAGAAAGATTTCTTGGTGAAATTCTCTAAATATATGATCATAGATGGAGAACTTTTTTTCTTATTAATAGTTTAATTTCTGCATATTTTACTATAATGAAACATTGCTGCATTTGATGTAAGACATGAGGCACTGTAGAGGGAGAGACTAAAAGCCTGTAGGAAGTGAAAGAGGACTATTGGCTGAAACTCCATACGTTTGCTGCAGCATTGCAATGCTGTACAGCTGGAGCACAGCTTGAGTGAAATGAATCTGTAGATGACTGATGAGAGGAAGTAAGGGGGCTAGTTCTGACATTGATATATATATATGTGTGTATATATATCAAGCAAGAGAATTTACTGGTGATTCTGCATGAAGGCTTGTAATAGCAGAGGGGATTCAGGGAGACAGTGCTCTGCATGTCAGCGGCACTAGTTGAAGTGCCTTTGATAAGATAGATCCAGTTGAATAGAAAGATTGGCATAACTTCATCTTCAGAAGAGACACTCAGATCTGCTCAGCATGCTTGTATTGTACTGCATTGCCCCACAAACCTTTTTGAAGGACTTTGTGGTATCATTGATACAAAGTTTGGCATGGGTTCTTTATGGGCTAAGGTGCTGCAATTTCAAATAAATCTTTCCCTGGATTCTCTTAGCCTTCCTACAGATAAATGCACTTAATATAAAGCAGTTCTGGACCTGAGGTAGAAGTGTGGTTTATTTCAGCATTATAGTATACACAAGATAGAGTTATCTTTAGTGAGGAGGGTCTGCCTACTGCAGTTTCTTCACTTTTGCCTCACTTCATTCTTCTGTGCACAGGAGAGCACTCTGGCAGCTGAAGTTATTTGTCTTGTTTTTTTCTCACCCTTCACAAAGGCTGTCCTCTGCTTAACATGCACATTTTTGCCTTTGGAGCCATTTTTCTCTGTAGGCTCTCTGAGCTGGCCAGCTGCCAAACAGTAGGGTGAGCTGCATAAAAAAAAAAGCCTTGCTCATTGACAGGCTGTCTTACAATTTCTTTCTTGTATTCAAGATGCAGATGGATGTTATTAGAAAGGTTTTTACTTCGAATGTACGCGGCTTGTCCACATGCCTGAGATTAGTGCTCAATACTCACATAATGCTTTTCATCCTCAAAAGGGCTTTACAGCACCAGCCCTCAGAATGCCCTGTGAGGTAAGTGCACACGTTTTGTTATATGCATTGTAACATGGAGGGACACATGTTATTGACTTGTTCAAAGATGTATTGCACAGCAAGCATTATAAAGGAAGGGAATCTTTACACTTGCCTAATATTTTTCTGTGATCTCCTGTCTAAAAAAAAAATCCTAAGATTTCACTACAGCAGTGTATTTTTCCATACAGGAGAAGTCATTAGTGACTGAAAACCTAAAATGTATCTCAGGTTATAGTACTGCTAGATAACTATGCAGTGTTTCTACAATTTATGAGGCCAAATTTCATAGTGCACTGAGCTTCAATTAACACAAGCAGAACGAGCCTAAGGGAATCCTCAAAGAGACTCAAGTTTGACAGCAGATTTGGAGCTCTTGCCTCAAACGGTACTTCAAAACAGTGATGAAAAATGCCTGTCTTCTCAGATGAAAGGATGGCGCAGGATAGCTTTAACTGCTTGATTATAATTAAAATAGCCACAGTATCAGCATGAACTCTCTTCAACTGAAAGTGCTTATAACATTGTATCTCATCTTAGTGAGGGGGTTAAAATAAGTTATATCTGTGAAAGACATCTTTATAATTACATATTCTCACTGAGCTTTTGCTGGCATTACTATGCTGGCATGCTTTACTTTGCACAGACAAGCCAATGAATGCTTCCAGTGTCGACCAGCATACATAATCTGGATAGGGCCAAGATCACTCTGTGAGATTTTGTTTTTAAACTACATCGGCAAGCCCTTGAACCATGTCTAATAATCAGCATTAAGGGTCTTTGTACACGCAGTGAGCCTCAGGACCTGCATAGGTAGCTTGAGGAAATTGACTTAGAAAAAAAAGTGGAGTCTTTAGCCCCACTAGTTGTTAATAAGGCTGTGAGATGGTGTCACATTTGTCCTGAATAAATTAGCAGGGGCTGGCTACTAAAAGGCTATAAGAACAAGTATTTGCCTAGAAGACATTCACCTGCTTTATACTTTCTGGGTAATTAGGTTGGGAATAGCCTGTTTAGCTCAAGTCATGAAGAAGGCTAGACAGGCTAAAGCAAGTGTTTATTTTAATTTTGCTTCATCTTTCCTATTTTGACTGAGTTTTGTTTTCTTTAAATTTGGGTTTGCTTTATTTTCACTGAGTAAATAATTGCATAGTTATGTCCAGTGGAAAAAAGAGTTCTGCAGTATCTCAGGAAAAATATTGATAATTGATTGCTGAACTCTCTGGTGTGGCAGAAAGAACTGCTTGTTCGTGCTGAATAGAGCAGGGTGAAGGAAGGCAATAGTGTAAATTGGTCACACTTTTTTAACCCCAAAAAGAGATCCATTTTTTTCAGAATAATTCTACATTCATATCTTTCCTCCATCTTGCTGTTTTGGGAAAAGTGTCTGGTGCCACAAACTACTCCAGAGAAAAAATAAATCTTTAATTTATTTTCTGGTTTTCTGACAACTATATAGTGTTTCAGATTAATTCAGGGAAATGATGGGCAGATAAATTAATGAAAATTATTTTACAGAAAATTACAGCTGGAATAATTTGTCACATTTTTATGGATTCCATACCCACAGCCTTTAATGTTAGCTCCCGTATTTCATTTCGTAATTGTGTGAGTGAGTACATCTGGGCCAATTAAGCTATTTCAGTTGCCTTCAAAAGAGTTGCAAATGCCTGCTAGAGGTTGAAGATACTGTACAATTTAACCTTAAACACGTGAGGCAAAGACATGCTTTACCAGTGCTATGCTGTATCTGCATGATTTTGATGACAAATCATTTGTATGTGCCCACTGCAAAACCATGAGGTGTTTAAGTGAATACTTCAAAACTACATAAAGCTTTGGATATGTCCAAGTATTTTTGTTCCTCTTTAACATTTACAAAAATAATTAAAAGCACTACAGAATGGGTTCAGACTACCAGTTATTTTTTTGAAGGTCATCATATCCTCATCCACTTACAAATCCCTTTTTTATTTCCTGCAAGACTACCATTGTAACTGTAAGGTTTGAAAATCCCACAAAGTGAAGTGCAACCTGGTTCATGCTTCTTTGAAGATCTAACCACAGTAGGAGAATAATTCCCCTAGCTTCAGTGGACATCGGTGTCCAATTTAAAATCAGCTGCATATCCACACCACTATTACTGGTTTCAAAAATATATTTTCACTTGAAAGACCCCGCTATCCACTTTCAAGATGTGCTAATGCCTATCTTTAATGAATTGCATTTACATTTCCCAGAAGTATCAACCCACTGGCTCAGACAGATAGTGAGTGGGGCCCTTTACTGAAAGAGTGCTAGTGATGAGTCTGGGTTAAGAATTACAGGTACTTCAAATAAAACTTTAAAAAGTCTATGTGAATGTAAGAAAATATCCATGCAAATACTTATCTTCTGTAGCACTGATATTTCTGGAACATATTAGACCAAGACAAATTAATTAAAGATCAAATTTTCTCTTGTACTTCAACTCCTCCACAGCAAGAGGAATCCAACTTCATACCTGAATGCAGTAGTAATGTGAAGGCTTGAGGCAAAATTGTTAGCTATTCACATCAGTGGAATGAAGTTATACAGCTTACTTCCACCTGAGAGAAGAGCCATTTTAAAAGTTGGTGTGTTGCTAACAAGACACAGATGTTGCTATTGGGCAAACAGAGGCAAGATTGGTCTTTCGTCTGTCATGCACCCCTTCCCAGGTGCATGGCTGAGTATATGTTCAGAAACTCTCTGGGGGGATTTAAAAGAGCGCATAATTTATTTAGCTAGAGACAAAAAGTGGCATATCCAGTCTTTGACACAACACTGTGATAACTCTCTGCAACCTCTGATATGGATCAGAGGCAAGGAACAGATCCTTAGCTATTTTGGACTATCAGGATTTTGTTGATCTCATTGAAATATATGGATTTCAATTGAAATAGAAAGATACTGAAGCAGAAATGATTCTCTCTATCTTCTGCTGAAGAATCTGCTTTCTCACATGGATCTTAATTGCACAGGAACAAGAGCATGTGGATGCCAATCCCCACCCTCCAGTTTATCTGCAGGAAGATACTTCCAAAGTATTTCAAGACTTCCTTAATCCAAGGACTAAGTATACTAAGCTGTCTCCATTCCAGTTAGCTCAAGCTGAAGGAAAGAAGCAAAATTTAAATATGGATAACAGGTGTAGTTATTGTGGTACATGGCACATCTCATGACAGTCAGATGCCAGCATATGTTAGTAGTCTTTTAAGTAGCACAAAACCCAGACAATTTCTAGCAAAGAGCTTCCTCCTGACAAAATCTTAAAGAGTTCATGTGTTCTTCAAAATTCTACCTCTTTCAAAGAGTCTCTTGATTTCCCACAAAATGCAAATCTCAACTACCTCTTTCTGTACAATTGCTTCCCACATCTTAGTTTCTCTTCCTGACTTAGAAAAAGCATTTACAAGATATAATTGTTCAGCTACAGATCTTCGTTGGCAACTTCCCCATAACAGTTGTTCTGTTAAGCAGCACAACAGTGTGAGAGGGACAATTGTTTTATTTTTTATTTTATTTATTTGTTCTGGAAATGAAAGTGAACCAAAGAGCAGGTTGCCATGTTTTTCCAGCAGTGATACAACAAGCCGGTGGTGGATATTCTTGGCATAGATCAATTGTTACAGGAGTTTATCCACAACTAGCTTCTGAATGTTTAGAGAGTATTTTATCTTTGTAAATTACACAGATAGCAAAATTAATTAATTTTTAAAAAGGAAAAATGATAATTTATTGCTGGCTGTCTTAATCATAGATCCAGGTAACACAAGGAATAAATTGAGTAAACTTTAACCCCACACCGTTAGTGACTGCCTACTTGCACAGTACTGTTTATTTTGGTCTGTTCCTTCACATGTCTGTTTTTATACCAATCAAGAATTTCTTACTTCAACTTAACTTAATACATGAATTTATCATAATGTATTTGTACAGAAGCTGAAAGTCCCAGCAGAAATAGGGTTTTCTTTGTATTAAGGTATTTACAAAAAGAAAGGAATAGAAAGTCTTAATTTTTTTCTGACAATACTGGTGATTGTAAAGGGTGTGTGAAACAAACTTGGTAATAACAATATTTTGAACACAAGCTATTTGGTTTTAGTTTTGTTTTGTTTGCTGTTGGTTTTTTCCCCCTCCTCTATAATTTGTTTAATATGAGTATTCTTGAAATATGGATGCAGAGAGGAGCTTTGCACAGAGGTTAGTTATGTTTTCATTATAAATTGTCTGGAATAATCTAGACAATTCCATGATAGGCTTAGGTCACCTTGGTAGCTTACTTCAGTGTCAGTCTATCCAGAATATGATTACTTGGGATAAGGTAAAACTAAATTTTAATATTGTTTTATTCCAGGTACGGGATGTTTTATTAAAAAAAAAAAAAAAGTGACATAAACTGATGGAGTGTGATAACACTGATTTGTAAGAAACAAAAATGTTAATTTTTCTACAATTTTCTGAACTTCAAGTTGATTTTTTTTCTGTTTAAATTGGTACCTAGTACTTGTCACATTATGCTATAGGTGTGAATATGCTTTGCCAGGATATGTATGTACAGAAAAAAAAAAGTGTTTCAGTGCACACCCACACATCCCCATATGCTTTGAGCAGATCTAAATGGTGACTGAAGGATAAGGAAAGCTGAGCCACATAAACATTATACACAATGACTATTAATTTCAAAGCAAGGGAATAATTCATAGAGGTTATTAGAAAGCAATGTAAATGCAAATGCTCTTCTATGTACTAGTAGTATCATGTTGAAACATATTTCTAATGCAGTATGGCATGCTAAAGTGAGTGGGGAAGGGCACAAATAATTTCTGTGGAAGAAGTGACAAGAGTAAAGAGGTGAAAGCTGTTGGCAATGTGGCATTCAGGGATTCAGTCCAAGGCATAGTTCTATCATGGTCTGACTTAGCATTGCAGTAAGCAGTGCTTCAATGGGGACAGGCAGTATCTGGAATAATTAATCAATAATTCATTATAGAAAAATGCTACCAGCTGTAAACTTAATTTGTATTATAATGCCCTGCAGCAATGCCAAAAGTTATAAATATATTCATATTTCTTGAAATAGCTAGCACAGACTGAAGCCAAACATTTCAATCATATATAATAAAGCTGACTTTAAAAAAAAAAATAATTCTGATGGTAGGCAGTGAAAATTAGGCAATAGAATCTTAATACTAGGAATAGCACATTTGGAGTGAGAGGTCTTAATAACAATGTTGACAACATTTTTTTTCTCAAATAAATATTTCATGTCGTTGTGCAGGGATAAAATTCATACTTACTATGTGTTTCATTTTCCTTGCAGGGCTTTACATATTTTATTTATCATACTGCATGATCTATTAGATAACTGTATCATCTTCTAGTGCTTTATACAAATAATTATCATTGAATATTAATAATAATCTGGCTATCAATTGTTAATATATATGAATTTATGAAGACTTGACCAGCTTTGAAGAAATAATAATCCTGTCTAGAGTGACTTCCAATTTCCTCTTTTCATATTTCATCACCGTCATATGATGTTTGGGTTGTAGAAACATCAAAAAATTATTTTAAACAACTGAAATACAGGGTTTTATTGCTTAGTAGGTGTTGGTTTTTTTTTTAATTTTTTTTAAGAATAAGTTTGTGTTTTCTTTTAAGAAATATATTAGTCTAAAACCAAAACACTGAAATCCAAGTTTGAGCTTGAATTTGATTTTTAAAAAATTTTGTCCAGTAATGAAAACTTCAAAGCCAGTGTATAAGAACGAAATATTTTTTCCGCACTTGAGATGCTATGTGCCTAAATATAATAATAGAAATATGAGATACCAAATATATTGTTCAAAACATTGTGTTGTATTATATTTTCAGCAGTTGAAATCACTCCTGCATATTGGTGGATAAAAAGCAGCAGAATGCATTTCTAACCTATATATCATTCAGAAAGTGTCATCTGTCAATAAAGATCCTGTTACTAATCTGCATACCTTTGCCACTGTGTAGCGAGTGTTACTTAAGAACCACCACAGAGCAACACTCTCTGCTGGCAGCCTGTCCCAGGCCACACCAGCAGCAAAGTGCTGACTTATTGCCATGTACTTTGCACCATCTCACCAAAGCAACCGCTTTCACTACACATCCTGATCATGAGAAAAGATGCTATTGACTATTTCTATGTCTGCTGTTAATTTTCTGTAAAAAAGCTTTGACATGCTGTCAATAACAACATTTTACAGTGTTTTCCTTATGTCTCAGAACATTTTACCTAAGATGAGTTGATACTTTAGTGTCTTTCTTCACAGAAGGAGAACCTGGAGATGATGTTGAAACAAGGTCCTGAGCACCCCTTTCCTAATGGGGGTGCAAGGATAGGATACTCATCATCATCTCCCATTACCACTTCCACTCCTGTAAAATAAGAGACACACCTGTATCACAATCACAAGTACAAATGAAGCTTGTGTAGACATACCTGACCCTGCTTCAGAAATACAGGCTTGACCCTCAACACCAGCTGTTCATACAGTACATAGCATAAAGGGCTAGCATCTATTGCTATGCCTCCTAGGTGCTGCTGCAATAGAAATTTCCTTTTATTCCTTTATCAGTGCAGCTGAAGGGAACACTGTGTGAGCTGCTAATTCCTGTCCAAGACCCATGCAAATAGTTGTACAGCTAGTTCCCGCTGGTTCCTGAGCTGCCATCGCTAGTATTAACTAACTGGTTAAAGCCGATTTGCATACATTTACAGCTACAGCAGAAGCTGAATGATATGAATGGTAAATATTCTTAAATGTAGGTATGCAAATATTGTGAAATTTAAAAAAAATAAGTATGAAATGCATTTTAGTAGTCAAAAGTTCTGATCTTTCTCCTTAAAAAGAAACAAACAACAAAATAAAAACAAAAAAACAAAACAGCAAAATACCATGTTTGCTCTATGACACAGGCAAGATTCTCTTTTATAACCTTTTGAATTTTACATTGCCTTACAAGTACAAAAGGGCCATACACTGATGGTAAACATTCAGGGCTTACTTTAACACAGACGGTGTTAGGTCACTGATTATCTTTTTATCTTTCCCACCAGTTTAGGGGCACAGAGTGGTTGTTATATGCTGTACAGTAATCATATAACTAGAGGATCTTATGTTAAAGAAATAAAAAGTCTCAAATAAACAGAAACCCACATGCCCTTTATCTCATAAAAGATGATAAAACTGAAGTGGCAGATGGTAATATTCCAATCCATATATAAGTCCTGTACGGTGAGAGACAGTGTTCTTGAAAACATTGTCATCTAAAAAGAGTATAGAAGCAAATAGTAGTCAAAGGAGAGAGTCTTCCCTCACTAAGGGCCTTACTTGTCCTGGAAATAATTACCTTTGACTTGAAATCTGTTAAAAATGGCTTCTGCTGAGCCAATAGGGATGGCTACTGTTCTCAAGGTCAGCTCCAGAGCTCATTGCTGGGACAATACCTCCATTCCCCTTTGCTGTCCACATCCATGTTTATAAAGTAGCTACTTTCATGGATGCTGAGAAGGTGCCAGGAGAGAGCTGGGAAACAAATGGGCAATTCTGAGGGCTGGAACTTGGCCACATGAATCTACTTCAGCTGCCATGCTTTCTCCAGAAGGTAGATGAAAATGAGAATTTATCTAAAGAAAGGAAGTAAAGGGACATCTATGGGCTTATATCCATACCAACCATATATAACTTACTGAACTCCTCAAAGAGGCAATATTCTCTTTCCCTACCAGAGCAGGCTGGCCTCTCCTAAGTAAACTGCTTAACTATGGGTGACTGATAATTTGTGTCATGAATGTGGCTAAGTCAAGTGCAAACCTTTCAAAGTATGAGAATTTTTTTTTTTAAAGTTAGTAAATTAACAAAGAGCTAAATACTAAATTTGCTTCCTTGGCATTTTGATAACTCCTTGACCTGACTGTTTCAATTTATCCCCTGAAAGAGACATAGTTATTTAGGAAGGCAGAAATGCTGTATTTCTAAAGCAACCTACTTTTCTGAAATACTTCAACATAGTGCTTAGTTATAGCTGTTGGAAATTATATTATGCTGAGCTGTCATATTTCAAGTTGCAGCCTTTTCATATTGTTGAATTATCAGTGCTGTATGTGATGTGTAATGTGCATGGTTAACTCTTGGTTTTCTAGCATAACAGGAGGTAGGAAACCGATGTAATCACACAATCAATGCAAACACCTGACCTCCCTCTAAGTCCATTGTAAATCAGGCTGGACAGTACAGACTGAAGAATAACCTTCCAAACGAAAGGCAAGTTCTGGTGTACATGTGTATTTTAAAGCATACTGATATACTGTTCAGGTCAGAAAACTGGAAAGGCAATGAGTCTAGGAGGATGTGGAAACTGCTGAAATATTCAGTGCTTCTTATTATATTTTGTTGAATACTTGCATGAAAAATAGGGGTTTTCAGTGATAATTGTATGTGTTCTCTGATGATGATTGTCTGTATCTTGATAATTATTTGATTACTATTATTTTTTTCCGTTCAGATATAAGAACCATTCTAATTTCAGCTAGAAAAAAAAAAAACAAACCAAAGCAAACTAAAACCATCATGAAGAAGAGATTTGTATCTGTTGTGGAGAATGCAAGCAATCAGAAACATCTGCATTACACAAAGATGTTGCTTATAGGCAATAAAGGTGTTAAGGCAGCACATACTTAAACATTATCCAAAAATAGTCAAGTATATTTGTCTGCTGGTCTCTAGGTTTTGTTAATTTCCATTTCTAACATTTGATACAGCATATGATAGGACTTAGGTATGCTTTTATAACCGTTGAGATTTGTTACACCTATTAGGGCACCATTAGAAACCGCTCCCCCCTGCACCCCTCCACCCCAAAAGCATCATCTGAAGTTACATTTCACTGTGAATCACAGATATTGTATTACAAAAAATTAATCAAACACGTCACATGATGCTGTTACAGCTAATAGGTCTGAAATGAAAGGAAACTGCATGTTAAAACAGAGTGGGTACCTCTGTTTTGATGTAGTGATATGAAGATATCAGGCATGCCAGTCTATAACAGGAGGGAATGTGTGCTTTGAAGAAACTGAGAAGAAGAGCCCAGGAGAGCATTCCTCACATTCCTGTGGTACTTGATCTATATATATACCCCACAAACCCAGGGAATTTTAGCACCTGGGGTTGGTAAGCTAAGCTTCAGAAGAGCTGGCACTATCCTATAGCTGCAGGCCTGATTAATTTGAAGAAATGATACTCTTTGGATGATGAATGTGAAGCCTATTTAAAACTGTTATTTTTTTTCAAGACATAGAACGTAACATTTTCAATGTTAGCTAAAAAATCCACACGCCCCCACCCAAAAAACCCAAAACCCAACCCAAAACAATCAGAACAAAAAAACACACAATCTCTCATAATGACTACTAATCAGCACTGTCAAGCAAAACGAAGCCAGGACGCAGAGCCCTCTCTAGTCTTTTCCCATGATATGCCCAGAATTATTCGTATTAGCTGCTAAAATACTTTGCTGGCACATGTGAGTGGAATTAGCTCAAAGAGCTATCTGTGTTGATGTGGCATATCTAAAAATTCAGCAGATTTAGTAGATTACTGTCTGAACACACAGCATGCTTTATTCTCAAGCATTGTTGAAAAACAGGCTTTGACTCATGTGTCCAGCAGTGTATGTTTCATAAGGAAAAAAAAAATATTATCCCTGTGACTTTTCACAAATAGAAAGCACAAATAAAAATGATACTGCCTTACTTAAGATGTGCAAATCACTGATAGTGACTGTAAATCAAGCATAATTCTTATTGCCGACATTATTTACATTGTGATCCATATCAGCAAAGGGTACACACCACTTGTAAACGCAAATACAGTAAGAGAATTACACTGCCCTTAATGGCACATTAGCAATACTTCCATGATTTGTATTTGTCGAGCTGCAGCTGAGAACATGCTCCGTGTCTAGGCAAACAAAGAACATCAACCACGTTGCAAAACCTTCATTCTTTAAACACTGGAGCTCACGTGAGAAGAGGAAGCTGCTAGATAACCCCCCGAAAAGTGGTAAACTAAAGGTTTCACACACTTCCTTTCCTCGTTTTCATCCCGTATAGCAAAGTGCACAGACAGCAGATAGGGATTACACTTGAGAAGAGTGACAACAGGTGGCCTCCTCAAAGCCAAGCAGTTATTTGATCCGGCAGATCAAGGTTTTTTTTTCTTCATGTCCAGCTTGCTCATCACCAATATTTACAGGGTGCATCACCCAAGCTGTGATGATGCGCTTCCCTCGGGACGACGGTCGGTCATTCTTCTTTCTTGGGGTTTAAAACGACGGGGATGGCTTCAGAGGACGGTTGAGAGGGAATGCATCCGTGCGGACACGAGGGAGGGTCGCTGAGGGCCGCGGTCGACGGGATGCCCTCGCCG
>VWZI01013575.1:392658-430680 GCA_013396835.1 Psilopogon haemacephalus | reverse complement strand
TGGGAGGAGGAGGAGGAAGAGGGGAAAGGCGGTGACGGTGCCCGGGGGGATGCGGCGGAGCAGGCCGGCGGGAGGCGTAGAGCCGCGTCGAGAAGGAATTGTGAGNCTCGCCTAGAGTCCCGGCCGCGCAGCTCGCAGCGCCAGGCCGCGGCCGGCCCTCCCCCATCCCCTCCCCGGGCGGCGGCGGCGGCGGCGGCAGAGCCCGGGCAGGCGGCGGCGGGAGGCAGCAGGGCGCGATGGCGTCCTACGTGGATAACAGCTTCCGCCAAGCGGTGATGAAGAACCCAGCGGAGAGAAGCCCCCAGGTAGGCGATTCTTTCTCCCAGCCCCGCGGCACCCTCCGGCCCGAGGGGGCCGCTCCGCGCCCGGCGGGCGGCCCCAACTCCGCGCCCCCGCGGCCGGGCGAGAGCCCCGTAGCCCCGTGGTCCCGCTCCCGGAGGAACATAGCTCTTTCGGCGCGAGCTTCGCCCCCACCCCCAAGTTCCCCAGCGCCGTAATCCCGGCGGCAGGCTCAAGGGAAGGGGAGAAATGCATTAACGCGAGTAACTTTCCTGCCCCTTAATTCTGGGGTGCAGGACAGGTAGAGGAAGAAACGGCAGCTGAGTTTATTTTGAAGGTTGCTTCCGGTAAAAATAAGAATGTGTTTAAGAGTCCGATTCTTGAGGATTTTTCTGTTGTTGTTTTGTTGTTATCCCGCAGTACATTGTGTCTCCGGATTTGAATTCAATCCCTACTTTTGCATAGCAGGCTGGAGCTGGCAGCGCTGTTTCATAATGTTGGGTCTGAGGTCAGTGGTATTCTTGGCAAGTCCTTCCCCTCCAAAGTAGGGGTGAAATCCTTACACAATGGCACCAGGCAGGAATTTTTTAGATACCTGCACCGAGCTCCTGAAGCTCTTTTTGTTAGAGGAGTGTGTGAGTTGAGGCTGTTTGTAAGTATAATAGCACTTGAAGAGGCTAAGAAAGGTTAAATTAGGGACTGGAGTGCGTATAGAAACATTTTGACTTAACGTGACCTGAAAACCAGCTAAACTGAATGAGTTCCTTCTGCTCCCGAATGGTTGCTGCAGTGGCTGTTGCTGCCAACTGTCTAAAGACTAATAAGCTTTACACTGATCCCTGCATCAAGCTGTGGTTCAGTAGCTAATGATACAAGGAGTTACTTTGCTTGGAGTTGTAATGCCATCTGTCCTGTTTTCTAAAGGCTTGTTCTGTTCTCTGAGTAGTCCCTGTATTCTGGTTTGGGGGAAGAGGTGGCATTAGTGATTATTTTGGCAGGCAGCTGATTGGTTGATGATGTTTTCAAATTGGGGGCAAAGAGGAAACCTTGACTTGTGCTTGGCACCCATAAGTCATTCCTCCTACTATAGATACGTCATTGTGGTAAAGTTATTTTTATCCTTGTGCTCATGGAATAAGTGTGAGAAAATAAAAGCTCCCATGGAAAAACATACTGTCTGCATAGGCATTGTATTTAGTGTGGTTTAAAAAAAAAAAATCATTTTCTATTTAAAAAAAAAAGCTGCTTCTGGAATGTGTTTTTATGATGCTGTTGTTTCTCTGTCCTTGTTTGACCTTTTCCAAATATCTATTTGCCTTCAAAGCTGGACTCAACCTTTCAGTGTGTTGTGAAAGCTGAAGAACACTGAGCTCTTTCCTGTGGAGGAGGCTGTCTGAAAACTTGTAGCTAGGTCCCTCACATTGGTAGAGGTGTAAATTCCAGCCAGGGGAGCAGTTTGCCAGCGGTGTCTGTCCGCGGGAGATGGTTATCAAAGGATGGTCAGGTGTTCAGGAGGAGTGACACTAGCAGATGCCCAGAAACCAGTTGGTCGGGTAGTGGGGCCACTAGGCTGGGCTTGAGGAGACAATGCTTCCACTGTGACATGATTCTGTGCTATGTAAACTGTTAAATTTTCTCCTGTTCTTGCTGGTTGCTCTTAGAGGAGAAAAATTAAAACAAAAAACCTTAAAAGCTCAGAAAACCCCAAACTTCCCCTCTCCCCCGAAAAACAAGGTAAAAAAATCCCCAACCCCAAACAAAGAACAAAACAGCAACAACCAAACCGGGAAAAAAAGACGAGCAGAGAGTAAGAAATGACGCAGTGAAGAAATCAGCCCAAACACAGGGATAAAGCCTGTGTGAAGGGCATAGAGCAGAAAGCTAAATTGGGAACACCAGGGCTGCATTAATGCTGTAAAACTTCCCGAATCAGCAGACTGGAAGCCTGCTTGAGAATTGCCACAGGAGAAGAAATCCACCCTTAAATCCATGAAACTGACACTGGCCAAAATAATTCACAAATAAGACCAAATTGTGGGAAACCTAATGTGTTGTTAGTACTGGAAATACTTGAAACCAGTGGTCGTGCATGCCCTGCTGTTGCTGCTGGGCATAGGATGGCTTGCAGGAGAAAACCT
The DNA here is from genome assembly GCA_013396835.1 of Psilopogon haemacephalus. Taxonomy (NCBI): domain Eukaryota; kingdom Metazoa; phylum Chordata; class Aves; order Piciformes; family Megalaimidae; genus Psilopogon; species Psilopogon haemacephalus. The sequence goes on along the minus strand of VWZI01013575.1, from coordinate 428,263 downwards.
GAGTGTTTTTGTGAACAGCTCATGTTGAGTTGTGTGGAATTTGAAAGAAATATGCATAATTTATATTTCAGTCATGTAGTAAACTTTAAAAAAATTAAGTTTATATAGGAAGAGACAACGACCTTGTTTTTTGGTCCTTCCTTAGAGTAACTTTTATTGTCTCTACTTGTATTTTCCTTTCCTTGCTGTACTGTCTCACGAAGAAATTTAATTTTGGCTTTTGAGAAATCACGAGATATCTTTAAAGTTGAAAGACAGCTGGAAAGAGAAAATATATTTATCACACTCATGTCATTACAGGAAGTAACAAGAAAAGTATGTTATTCACTTATTTGCTGCTTATGCACTCACAAACTCATTGCAACTGTTTCTCCCAAATCATGAGGAGGTAAATGCGTGCCTCACGTTATTTATTCACCTTGGCTTGTTATGATCTATGTTTGGCAAAATGGTTTCCTTGCAGGCTCAGAGGAGAGGAGTGACAGTAGGATAGCCAACTTGTATTTGCATGTATAGCTTTGAGATCTGCTAGATCTGATACACCTTCTTGAAGAAAGCAAAAACTTTGCATGAACTTCTATAGTGTGGAAGTCTGTTGGTAGTTTTGGACTTTTTTTTTTTTTTTTTTTTTTAAGGTAAACACTGTATTCTGAAATTGCCTTGAAAAGTTTTTAGCTCTTTGTCTTTGGAGTATCCTTTCTTAGAAAGTTTTTCGGAATTTTGTGAATAACAATTCAACATTCCATTGAATAAAGAAGCTCAAAATGTGTATGTGGCCTGTACTCTAACATGCCTCTTGTGTAACAGGGCTGTCTTCTTTAATTGCTTTATTAAACTATTAATTTTCTCTTTGACAACATGAACTAGGAAGGTAGTTTAACTACTTTGGGGAATCTAGTTTCTAAATGTTCATAAATTACAAATGGTTGTATGCCCTTAAGCTGTGTGGTAGTGAGCTTTTTTCTTTTTCTTCCCCAAACATCATCTTATGTCAGCTCCTCTAAGTCTTTTTCAGAACAAATTCTTACTGGTGTCATAGGCCATCTTAGAAATCGTTTTACCAGTTTTATACTGGCATCGCTTAATCTGCAAAAATAGGGCTGCTTTTGTTTTCAGACAAGAGAAAAGAAGCTCTAATCTCTTTCTTTATCCTAACAACTCATTTGCATGGTATGTGAATAACCAGTTATTTCAGAAACTCCGCATACCAGTTCACTCTTTTCATGCCATGTGGTGACGTCTTCAGGTAGAAGTGTTTTAAATATATGCCTTATATATGTTAGATGCCCAAGTTTTTCCTTTGGAAACTACCGGTCAGGTACACTGAGGCAATTCAGCACAGTAGTAACAAATAGCGAAGAGGTAGTAGCAATGGACTGCATCTTAAGGGGAGAGGGGAGAACTGTGCAGTCAGCCGTAGTTTGATACTAGTGCGTCATTCAGTGTCAGAAGACCTCTAAACAGGATGCTACTGCTGAGCAGATACTCCCTTCTCAAGCACTCAAGAGGAACAGTGCTTTAATTGTAGGATGTACCTATTCTTTCTCCAAATAAACTTTCAGCTTGTTCTACAATTACGGTGGTTGTTTTTTATGCTTTAAACCACTGATAGCATGATTGTTTGTAATCTTCAGATAACTAAATATGACCATTTTCTTCTTGCTATAGTGATCTCTTAGAAAATAAATAAATGGCTGTTGAGTTTAATGGGATCATAGGGAAAAAACCATTTTATGTGCCACTCTAGCATAAGGAATTATACTTAGCCTTTAAATTCAGGCTTGTTGTCTGTATCTGTATCAAATACTGTATTTTAAAAAAATGCTGTTTATTTGGAATTTCCTTCATTTGGAAAACAAATATTTTGGAACATCACTTTTTCTTTCAGATTTACTTCACTGTCAGCATGCTATGATATTACCGTATTTCTGATGAGGACGGGAACCCTTGTTATGTTGTTAACAGCAGCATCATGCTGAGAATACTTCTATTGCTAAATTTTCCTGCAGGTTCTTCATATTCCTGAAAAGTGAAGGACTATGAAAGCTGATGCCTGATAATTGCTATATTACCAACTTACAATATAGCAGATTATAATTGCTGTATTGTGGCTTTTCCATCATACAACAAAGGGCTGTGTAATGTGGTTATTCAGGGGTAGCTTAAGTTAGTAAGAGTTAATACTCTGTGTTTCGATTTTTAAATTTTTTTTTAATCAGTTTTGCTTTGGGAAACCTTTTGTGGCCAACAAAGTGAAATTCCTACCTGCACTTGCCATGGTAGTGCCCAGACTTTCTGCTTTGCAGTAACTAATTCTCACGCAGGGGTGTGAGCCTATTAGGTTTTGTGTTAACACCGTGAACGTGGTTAGTAACACAGCTTGATGAAGAAAGGCTGTTGCAAGTTTTTGGTATAGGCATTTGAAGTAAAGTTGCCATCATAGTCTGGTAGTTGAACTAAGGCAAGAAAAGGCCTCCAGATATAACTGTATGGAAAGGTTTTGTGGTTTTTTTTTGTTTTTTTGTTTTTTTTTCTTAACCTGACAAAGCAAGTGGAAGGTGTTTGTTTAGTACAGAAATAATATTGGAGAATATATTTTTGAAATAAGTATGCTGTTTTTCTACCTCTTGGGTTGATACTACTGTGAAGAATAACTTCAAACCCTACAAAATTAATTGTATTAATATGCCTTTTTGCAGCTGATAACTAAACCAGAAAACTCTTATGTAGTTTAGATTTTCTTATGACCTTTCTAATCTCAGTCTGAAACAGCCCTGCGATGCCTGATTCTGAGCTTTCACTGTCAATTTTCATATCTTTCCCAAAACTCAGAGCAAGCTGCTCAATATCCTGTTTGTTTTGAAAGAAAATATTTCCCAGTTTTTCAGATGGAGGGTGCATTTTCCCATAATTGTCCCCATCTTCATTGCTAAGACCTTTGAGAGTGGTTGGAGTGTTGAGATTTTAATTTCTTTTGCAGGTAATTCTCTCCCATTAAGGCTTTCTGCATTTATAGATTTCTTTTTTCTGTAGTAATGGATTTCACTAGCACTTGCAGAGACCTCAGTGTGATCAGGAGCCTTCATTTATAGAATAGAAACAGCCAATTTGAAGCCTTATCCTAAACACTTATCTGCTCTCTCATTCCATCAGAAGGTTGAGGCTGGGTTAGCTGTAGTTATCCGAGTGAACCAAAACTTGGAAGCGAGGGTTTACCTGTAACACTGGTAAGCTCTGTGTAATTTCTTATTTGATTAATTTGCTTTTAATTTCTGCCCTGCTGAGTTTAGGATGGGCACTTTCTTGTGAGTATGTTTTTGACAGCCTTATGGCATAAAGATGCTGTCTTGCCTTTTCTTTTTGTGGTAGTCTTGTCAGTTACTGAAACAGTGCTGGGTCTGAAGCATCAGGATCTTAGCACAAGCTTTGTCTCCTTACCTCTTGGCATGCTGTTCAGGTGTAACAGTTGTTTCTGTACCATCAGTGGTGCCAGAGGGACAGCACAGTCCCACCTGGCCTCACCTCTTTGGTTAGCCTGGGGAGGCCACAGTAGGAGAGGGCTGTTGCAAGGCAGTGTTGACTGCCATAGGTAGTCTTGCCCTTCTACTAAGGTTAGTAGTGGAAAAAGAAGCGAGTAAGCAAATGGCAAGCAAGAATGAGTGAGTAAGCAAAATAATCTATTGAACTTGTGACAAAAAAAGGACTGATAGCTCGTTCTTATCTTGGGTGTAAAAGTAAATGACACGTTTTCCCCAAATCTGGTTCTTATTAGATTATGAGTTTCCGTAGATTATGAGGTTATTAATTGAAAATACTTAGCTCCTGAAAGAGAGGAGTGTGTGTGTACGTTCTGGAAATGCTTTTTTATTTTTAATGCTTATTGCAATAGAAGTTAGTTAAGGTTTTGTGAAAAGATACTGTTTCTTGAGTTCCATTATTTGTAATAAACTCTATGTTTAAGAGTCTTAAAGTCTGCATGCTAATGTTAGTTGTTGAGTGTTAGTTACTAATTTGTTCTGGTGAGTTATTTATCTGATTTTGATAGCTTCTTTCCCCAAATCAGAATGCTGCTACTTAATCTGTTAGCTTGTTTTAGGAATAGCTATGTATACTGAACAATCATTGCAAAAACTTTGACTTCCTCATTGAGAGTTTTTTTTGTATCCTCATGAGAAAATATATCCTGGCTTGTGTTTTGGGAACTTTCCCACAGTAGGAGATCTAATTTTTTTTGAAGTATTGTTCAGGAATTCAAAAGGAGCCCTGGCATAACGATAGCCCTACAAAGATGCTTTGTGAAGGGCAGCTCAGCCTGTGCCTCATTTGCTGCACCCGGTGTTGCAGATTTAATTTACTGGATGTATTTTGCATGAAGTGATGTACTCAAATAAGTCTTGAAATAAAAGTTGAGCACTGCTTCCCTTTTTCTGAAGTTGGTGAAGTTGACCACTTTTCTTGAAGAGGAACAGGGAACGCCTATTGAAATGCTTTTCCTGTGGCTTCATTTTGTTGGTAAAAATAGCTGTTTGTTCCCTCTGGATAGCTGTGCTAAGCCCATATATCTATAGATATGCTTCTTTGTGTATCTCTGTCTTGTCTGGCTTGAATAAAAATTATTTAACGCATGATTTTCAATAGTTGTAAATAACCCTGGGCAGCAATAGTCAGCAGCATGATTTGACTTCAGCACTGATAAAAATTGAAGGATTTTGTTTTGTGTTAATATTTCTATGGCTAGTGAGATTTAACATTTTTCTCTTACTTGTGTGTGTTCTGATAAACACAAGCAACACAAAGAAAATGCATCTGGTATCAGTGTCAATTACCTGTGAAGAGATACTAAGTTTCTTGGAAGATGCATTGGTCCTTGTTGGCTGGCTTTAACTGGTGGTTTGTTCCAGTTTTCTTGCTATTTGTAGGCCTGAAAGTTAAAATAAATGTAATAATTCTGAAATAGATGTTTATTTCTGATTTCCAAAGGTGGAAGATGAATCCTATTTCCTGTGGGATGATGCTTTAAAATGTTTGTGGGGTTTTTGTAGTTTTATATTTCTGGTTCTGTAATTATTTTTCAGTATAGTCTTGTCTCCCATCTGTATTTTACTACTTCTGTAGTTGAAGGGGAAATTCAAATGGAAAATATTGTAGTGAAATTAGTAATTCTGAGTTCTTTTCCTGTTAATGGGATCTGTAAGCAGTTGATCAGAAAATGAGGCTGAGCCACCAGTACAGTTGCAAGAATCTTCTGCCTTGCTGAAACCAAAGGCTAAATCTTTCACAGTGCCTTGCTTTTATAAGCATCAAAGCTTAAGCTGGTTTCCCGACTGATTTCGTCTGTGCCAATACAACTGTTTGTGAGGCTACAATATAAGCAACATAAATGATACAATCTTAGCTGAACAAAAGTTACTTATTTTTTGAGAGGTGGTGTAGGCGTGGGTTTTTTTTTTTCTTTTTAAACCAACACAGTAACTCAATCTGGTTCAGATTGAAGCTTCAAATGTCAGTGTTGGTGCAGCTGAAGGTGTGAAGGCTTGTGCTACAAGACTGAGAATAAATGCTTATGGTGGTTGCATGTAAGAACTTCTGAAACAGCTTAACCTCCTCCAGAGAGAATGTGGTGCTCCACTTTCAAACACTGTCTTGAAGTCTAAAAACCATTAAAATTGATACAATACTATGAAATAGTTTATTCTTGATGAATTTTCTAAAATTAGAATTGAGTTTTTTAATTTACTGATAAGGCATATGTGCAAGATGCTTCTTGAGAGAGACATCTTTTAATCTTTATTTGTACTGAGAATTAAAATTAAAATCTTGAGCTTTAAGGTTTTTCCCCATGAAAATACAGCAATGGTAAGAAACCTGGATAGTAACATTACTGTTTGGGGAATAAGAGATAAGGCCTGATATGTTTTTGTATTGCTAATACTGAATTTTGGCTGTATTTACATCGCTTTGTTGAAACGTTGCTGGTGAACTGTAGATGACAAAGGTGTAGTATGTGAAGTGGAATTTAATTTGTACACCAATAAAACTAAGAGACAAACATGCTTCAACTTGGTATCTGTAATCAAGTACCCTGTAATGGTTTTGTTTTGATTTTAAGTGTTTAATCTTATCAGGAAATTATTCCCTCACCTGCACAGAACATTTTATTGAAATACATAGTCCTACTGAAATCAGCAGTACTGTGCAATTGTATGAGGAGGCAGCACTAATTAGGACTGTTGTGTGGGTTTCAGCTATTTGTCAAACAACAACGATCACAGTAGTAAATATTTAGATACCTTTTGAACTGAGAGTGAGACCTGGCCATGTGGTATTACAGATCTCTAGGTGTCCCTTGTCAGTGCGCCTGTGGATGTCCAAAGCACCCTCTCTCACTGGGCAGCCGGGTAGACAGGTGCTGCTGCTAATGCAGCTGTGGTGCCTGATCACCTACTTCTATTCATGTGCTGTAGCTCTTTGAGGTTTTAAAGCTGACATAGCTGTAGTAGTGAAAAAAGACATGCTTTTGTTTAAATAGCCACATCAGTATTTTGAAGTAATAGCATTTTACTGTGTTTGTCTAATGGTACTTAGTGTTGAAATAGCATTGGACTTCATAAGTTAGCAACTGCAAAATTAAAATGCAGTTAAAACATATGAAACTATCACTGAGGAAGAGCAAACCCCATAGCAGATGATACTGTTAAAATATTGCAGAGTTCTGTGATAGCTCATTAGAAATCCCTTCTATTAAAAGTGAAACAGAATTAATGAGTTATAGAATGGTTTGGGTTGAAAGGTACCTTAAGAGTAATCTAGTTCTAAATCCTCTGCTGTGGGCAGGGACACCTACTAGATCAGGTTGCTCAAGGTGGCATCCAGCATGCCTTTGAACACTTCCAGGGTTGGAGCATCCACAGCTTGTCTGGGCAACTTGTTCAAATGCCCCACCACCTTCACTGGGAAGAGTTTCTTCCTAATGTCTAGTCTAAACATAGCTTTTTCCATTTGAAGCCATTATCTCTTGCCTGGTTGTTATGTACCTTCCTGCCCCATAGATCTTTGTAAAAAGTCCCTCTGAGGTCTCTTTGCAGCATTCTCTTCTCTGGGCTGAACAATCCCAACTTTCTCAGCATGTCTTTGGGAGAGGTGTTTCAGTATTCTGATCATCTTTGTGGCCCTCCTCTGGACCTGCTCTAACAATTCCCCCTTGTGGGGGGAATTGCACCCAGAGCTGGGTGGAGTACTCTAGGTACTCACAAGCACAGAATGGAGAGGGTGAATCACCTCCCTTGGCTTGCTGGTCATGCGTTTTTTGGTGCAGTGCAGAATATGGTTGGTTTTCTGGACTGCAGAAGCACATTGCCAGGCTCATATAAAGCTTCTCATCAACTAGCACTCACAAGTCCTCCTTGTGCTTGTGATTGCCCCAACCCATATGCAGGACTTTGCTCTTGGCTTTGTTGTATTTATAGAATTGTTTTGGTTGGAAAAGAAGTCCCAGATCATTGAGCCCAACTGTTAACCAAAGACCATCTATAACCATTGAACCATGTCTTGGCATTGGTTCACTTCTCAAGCCTGTCAAGGTCCCTCTGGATGACATCCTTTCCCTTCAGCATGGTGAGGGGAAGTGAGAATGGGACTGGCTGTGCTCACACTGACAGTCGTGCTGGGGGTGTCTGCCTGTGGAATCATTCCGTGACTCTGGAAAAAGTACACCTTCTGAAAAAAAAAGGAAGGGAAATGCAGATGCTGGGTGCTGCTAAAGCAGAATGTGAGGCAAAGATTTTCTGCGTGGTTGAGTTTTTTTATCCTAGTTGCTAAAGTCGTAAGATGCTGAAAGCTGAAGTGATGTGGTTTGTCTTGATTAACATTGTGATTTCTTGTTGAAAGTAGTTAGTAGCTGGCAGTTTCTACAGTGAAGGGAGTGTCCATTGATTGAAATTACATTAGTACCGTTCCCTAGTAAAATACTAATTTAGCTCATGGATGAAATACGCATTGAGAATGTGGCGAAATACAGTTTGATTGTATAGGTTGTTTTTGGTTGTTGTCTTGAACAAGTAGCAAATGTGTCTTGCAAAAATCAATAAGTGGGAGTGTAGTTTATGGAGAATGCTTTATTTGAGTATGAAACAAAGAATGTGATTTTGCACTGGATAATGATGAGTGCTGGTCAGGTAGCCTCTCTATAAACTCTTCTTTATTAGTGCAGTAGCTAAGAAGTTTGAATATATTCTCTGCTAAGGAGGTGGTGAGCAGGTGGCAAACACTCCCAGTAAGGCAGTTTTCCCTCTCAATTATGGACAGGTAGTTATGAGGGTCTGTTTGGCTTGCATTTTGTCTTTTTGGAATTGATTGTGGGTGATTGAAGAGGCATAAATTATAAATTATGTAGCTTTTATAATTTCCAAAAGCCCCACCCACAATCTATGTGTAAATTGGTTTAAGTCTGGGTTCTAATTTGTTTGGGAAAAGTCTTCACAAGGATGCCTTTTCTTGTAATTCAGGAAAAATCAGAAAATTTGGAAAAGGTTTGGTCATGAAACAGCTTTGCCCCACTTACAAATGGGAGACTGTCTCTTTCATAGCAGTGTCCAGAGTCCAGTGCCTGCCAAAGTCCAGGATGACTGTGGGCATGGCTTTCACGAGGCCACGATCGCAAAGCAAGTCAGGGGAAAGCCAGGGGTGCGCCTTGGTATTCCCATGAATGGCTGCAGTTTACCTTAGAGGCAGGTGCTGCAGCAAGAAGCCAGGATGCTCCTCAAGGTCTGGCTCAAAAGTCCCTGCGAGGTTTGTGCAAGATCTGTCTCCAGGTCCCAGTGCAAGGGTCCGTGTAACAGTCCGACTCCAATCTGTCCAGTTGCCATATATATATACTGGGGCTTCCCTATCCAAGCCCACGAGGGGTGGGAGAAGGTACTTTACACCTATTCCAGACCTCTGGTGACAGAGGTGGGGAGGAAGAACGTTTCCTGCCCCATTCACACCTCTGGGGCAGTGGACTTGGGTGTGCCCTGCCACAGTTCGCACCCCATTCAGATCTCTGGTGGGGCGGTGCTCTGCCACGCTGTGGTACATGTTTCTAGATGGTACATCAGATTTGTTGAGGATCTACAATGTATTTGTTACACAAAATGCACACAAAAAAAATGGACCCCTGTGTGACTTGCAGGCAGTGGTCTGGTCTAAAGGATGAAGTATTTCATGTGCACCATAGGTATGGAAAGGCAAGTGGCTCCACCAGCTATATGCTGAGGAACAGGCACTTGCTGGAATGAGGGTAATTGAGTTTCCATCCTTGTCACAGCTTCTCTGTTACTGCTGAAAGCCGCTAATTAGTGCTGATGCCTAGTTTTAATTTGTGATGATTCATTCCAGTAATGCCAGCTCCTCAGTTGTAGGCCACTGATCAATTGTCAGATGGCACACAATTCCAGTTCAGCTATGGCATGGGTAGGATAATTGTTGTAGGTATTTGCCAAGGTGGAGGGGAGTAGTGTATTCCATCTCATAGCCAACTATTTTAGTGTTAGCTGTTATTTAACAGCCTGAGTATTGATGGATATCCGGTCTCTACTGTCCTCTAGAAGAAGCTTAAAAGACTTTTATTTAAAATTCCTTTTAGAGGAATGCTGCTTTAGTAGTGGAAAAAATAGTTCTAGACAAAGATATTGCTGAAAAATTATTATGTATGTGACATGGTAGTGTATAAATGTTTTGTTAGCTTTGTAACCTGGAGCAAAGATATCTGAGGTTTGGTTTAGGATGCTTCTTTTTGATTTACATGAGAAGATAGTATGTTTCTGAATGCCTAGGTGAGTTATTAATCCTTTCTAAAATTTCAATTTATGTTACTTGTTCTTTGTGCTTGTCCTGGTGCTATGGTCTTATTATGGTCAGTCTTATTAATTTGATGTATTTTCCCTCTTTCTACATTTCCATTTGTAGTGGTTTTTAAAATCTTGTTCTTTTAAGTCATCACTTCAGGTATTTCTCTTGCTAGTATAGCACTGTAAAACAGTGAGGTAATTTAGCTAATACTTAATTCACATATATTGATTTCTGAGTGGGTTTTGAATGCCTCCAGAGAAGGAGACTCCACAGCCTGTCTGGACAGCCTGTTTTGATGTTTTGTCATCCTCGCAGTGAAAAAGTTTTCCCTTGTGTTCACGTGGAACCTCCTGTGCTCCAGCTTGCACCCATGTGGCTTCAGAAGTAAAGAGAAAATCATGGCACTTTGTACAATCTATCTTGACTTGATAGTAAATGAATGTTTAACCACGATGAAAGTAACATGGTTTATACTGACACAACTTCCATAAATCCAGTTGGATTTGCTGTTGACATTGGCCTGCATTCTAGCATATGAGTTACCTTACATTTCTTTTGAACAAAGAAGGTTTGTTTGAAACAGGTGCTCTAATGGTTAGCTTGGCCTTTATAAATAACTTTTAGGTGAAGTATTGCTTCTGTTAGCTATGGGTACCTTCACAAGGCATCTTGTTTTACTGCATGAAGTTTCTATTTGGAGGAGAAAAAAACTATCTTGGCTGTAACTTTGCAGTGTGTATTGCCTTCTATGTTGCTGTTTATTTTTAGACCATGCTTGTCACAATTTGTCAGCCAAATACTGGTCTGTCACCTCTGCTATTAGATAGCTGCTGAAATGCAGCTTCCAAGATGACTTTTTTGAATTGGACATAATGAATTAATATCACATTCCAGGATAATCTTAGTTTTGGTAGGAAATAAAGCAGCTAGAACTTGCCAACTTTGCAAAATGCATTAAGTGGTAGAAAAAGATTAAACACTCCTAAGTATTGCAACCATACCAAAATACAGCCAAACCAAACTCCATTGATTTTTGAGTCTGCGGTAAGCTGCCTGACTGTGTCAAAATGTTTGAAAGTAATTTATGAACAGTAGTGAAGACTATTTCTAAATTGGTTGTAAAATGACAAAGGAGACAATAAAGGAGTCAGTATCTGGGCTGTTGTGACATGGCTACTTAAACGTTGTGCATTATTTTAGGGGAGCTATATCAGAATTTATTTGAAGGAAAAAGGAAAGGTCTGCTTTATGCAAGTGGCGTCTGATATGTTACTTGATTTCTTTTCCTGTTTCTTCTATTTATAGATATCTTCAGTTTGGGATTTATCTGAAAGCTAAGGTCAGGAAGTGTCTTCCTCCAAAAATCTTACTACTTGTGGTTTTCTGTCATCTCCTTTCTCCTTCCCAAAAGAAACTGTACAGAAATTATTTTTCCATAATGAAACACAGATCCTCATCTCTCTGCAGGTTTTGTGCTCTGACACTGGCATATACTGCTTTAAAACAACTCTTGGTGTTTGTATCAGTTATATAACTTTGTCAAAACGAGTAACTTTGTATTCAATTTTATGTGTGGAATTTGTAGCTTTAAGGTGAGAGGTTGCATGCTGAAGACGATCCTTTTTGCATGCACTGCTCTTAGTTTGGTGTCAGAATCTCTAAAATTTAAAAAAGGAGCTTTCAAGCTGGATGTGTTTTTTATGTGGGTGTTGGGTTGTTTCCCCTTTTTCCACAGGGGGGAAAAAAAAACCCTGACAAATTAGTGATCAAGTAGTTGTAAAAGCAAGATCTAATATTTTTGTAGATGTGCTTCCAATGTATAGAGTGACAGATAATCAAATGTGGTGGTCCATGGGCAATGCAGTGATGTTCAGCAGTGGCAGCTTCTTGTTGAGGCATTTTGGCAAGTTCCACCTCTAAGGATAGTATTGGCCCTGTTATACCTGCATTGCAGCTGCTATGGAAGGGTAACCTGCTTGGAGTAGACTCATAAAACTTGAAGATGCTGCAGTCATGAGTCATTTAGAAAATATCACTTAGGAGCCTGATGTTCATGAATGTACGTTTGTGTACAATAGCTTTTCAAACAGATATCAACTTAATTGACTTCTGAATTCTTTAAGAACATTAAACTGAAATTATTCCTGGGGAATTAAGTCACTGTTTCAATTAATGATTTCAGATGTGTGAGGAACTTGACAAAGGTTTTTCTTGTAATTGAAACAATCAATCAAAAGGAAGCAGAGATTGGAATAAATAAGTGGTGTGAGACCACCTGCTAACCAGAAGATTGTCTTTTGATTCAAGACAGATACAGGAAATGAAGTGAGAAGCTTCCAAGTAGGGGCAAGATAGTGACCTGATAAAAAGCCAGAGAAAACTTGGACTGCTTAATACAGCATCACCCACATAGTGGGTTGTCTTTGTGTGTGTCAGCTGCATATTACATTACTGTCACCTAATTCCAAAAGGCTTTCTCTAAGAATCTCCCAGTTAGCATCAATTGTGATTTTCTTATATATATATATTTACCCCCTTTGGCTATTCTTCTCATTCTACTGCTTATTCTTTCTGCTTATCTCATTTTTGTAACAGATGCAGGCTTTTTTTGTGCATGTGTCTATTTCTGATTGGCTTGTGCTGCCATGATTCAGGTTCCTAAATTCCAAAATTACTCACTTTGATAATGAACAATGCAAGAAAAATGCTTTAGGAGTGAAAGGGAATTCAGTCCGTCACAAGCACTGAAATGTTCTTGCTGTTTTTGGACACATTCCTTCCCCACCCTCAAAGAATGCCCCTTCTGTAAATCTAATACAGTTTCAAAAACTGAAGGATGGGACAGAAATCGCATTGACATCTCTCAGTGTGCTGAAATAGTTAAGAAGAAAAACCCAAACAAACAAAAAAAGCCGTCCCTATTTTGGGGTCTTTATTACTTACAAAAAATCCATTAAATCAGTAGTCTCTGTTTTACGTTTGTTTTTTATTAAAAAAAATTCCCAGTAATAACAACCTGATACTGAAATGACACACATTAGAAATTATTTCTGACTCTAAAGAAAATATTTTCAAACATCTGTTTACAATTGGATGAAATCAGGAAAATGTCCTTGTCCCTTGGGCTGTGTGTGGTTTCTTTGGTTTTGTTTTCATTTGCATCAAGAATGAATGAGTTACGGCAACTGAAGCTAACATAGCTACATGATCAATTGTATTGACTAATAGCATGAAATGTTTGGAATGGCAAGAATGTGCTCTACTTGTTCAGTGTTTTTTATTTTGTTTTCATTGTGACTTCTTTCTTTGTCTAGTATGAGTTATAGCTACCATTAATATAGATGTAATGTTTCATAATTATCCTTGATTTCTTAAAAGGAAACAAAACTTCTTCACTTTGCATGGGGGAACTGTAAAATACTATAAATAAGTGGGCATGTACTTTCCAAATCAGGACTTTGTGTTGGTGTTTTTGAGTAGCAGTTTGTCAGCCTTTTCTCTGGTCTGTTAAGGATGTAATCTGGAGAATTAGATAGCAAGTAAAAATGTTACGTCAGCTTTAGTATGAGGTGTTATCCAGAATTAAGTGCTGTTTTGAGAAATAAGCTTTTTGGGTTTTTTTGCATTTTATGTTAACTGATGGCTGTCTGGGACTTGGCAAAGTAAATGCTGGAGAAAATTGTGAATTTAGATACGAAGAAATGCTTTTATAGTCAATATAAATAAATTTAGTGACAGTAAAAGGTATAGTTTTACATGTGTAAAATGGCTATTTTAATAACTGTCTGCTTTGTTCTGTTATTATTAGATCTGGGGCAGCAAGCAGATGACTTGAGTGCTCTTCTTTCCAGTCAATTTGACTTCTTAAAAATAAACTCTGGTGTGTATTTTTGTGTCCAGCTCCTTTGTGCATCACTGGAAGTTGTAATATATCCAATGATAACAATGTAGAGAAAAAGGGGTTTTGGTATTTCTGCATTATGTCCATACAGTACTTCTGTAATTGCTACCCTGTAGAGAGCTGAAAGATGTTGCCTGTCTTGCACAACAGATCTTGAGACTTTTCTCTTGGTGGGACTGGTGGTCAGCTGCGACTTAGAGGGACTTTTAGAGCCATTTCAATTATATGAGTCATAAAAAAGTTAATTTTAAGATGCCACAATAGTTTTAGCTGACTCTGTCTTTTTGTCTTCTATGTGCACTTCTAACACTTCCAGGAGAAAGTGGCTTTTATGGATGATGAGAGGTTTCTGATGCCCTGTGTTTTGACTTGAATGTGTAAGGATCACATAGTCTTCAGCAGCTAATTCAGTTGTACTGCATCTTAGTGGGTGTTCTTGGATTTCCATGGTTTTAAAAATACTCCAAATGGTGAGGATAAGATAAAAGCTTTCACTACAACAACTTAATATTGACAAAAAATATTATTAAATTATTTTTGAAATCTGGAACACTTAAGAAGGCTTTCATTAGGGGTGCTTGTTACAGTTTCAGGTAACTTTGACTCTTTTCTAACTAGTATTTTTTATCATGGTTAGGCTGGTTGAGTCAAAGTGTCTATGTGAATTTGGGTGTTTCTAATGGAGGTGGATGTCTCTTTTTCTTTTGCTTAGATGATCTGTCCTGTGTCAACCCCAGGCACTGCTGTGCTGCTATCTGTGTAATGATTTTGTTGAAATAACTAGCTGTAATTTTTCCCCCTTCAGCATGCAGAGAGCATCCTGTAACTCTGTAGAATGTCTTTTATATACAATTGGTGGTTTTCCATGTTAATATAATTTTTTCTTCCTGTTAGAATACCCTCTATTATCCAAACCCAAGAAATATAATTTAGTATTGATATTTTGTCCTGTTTCTCATAAAAGAAAGTGTAGCTTATTTGGGGAAAAAATACATGCAAAAGACATGTAGTGATCAGCTTGAAAGTGTTCATTGGATCATATCTTATGAACAGGTGCTAATATTTAAGAATAACACAGGCAATAATTACTGTCTTGGACAACTTGGATATAGTAGCTCCAGGCATTAAAAAATGTTAATAACCTTCAGCTCACTGGTCCAGACAGTTTCTAATGGCTGAGGAAGCTGTTAAATAATGAAGTGCAGTGACTTAGACCAGAAGCAGCCTAACAGCCAGCAGAGTAGGTACTACTGTATGACATTTTAATGTAGAAGAAAATTAACCACTTTGCCAGAACACTGTCTCTAAGACCTTGGTGGTTTTTTAAAGGCTAAGTGCAAGGTAAGTAATATAGCAAAAAGAGTGAAATGTAAGAGAATAGGTGGTCAGAGTACATGGTGTGTGTTTCCAGTAGCTCCCTTTTCCTCCCTCTGTTAATTGTCCCCTCCAGCCACTTGGCACTTAATTTGTGCTTTTTAGAAAGACATAATTTACTGTGTTGGTAGAAAAAAGTATATTTTCTCCCACTGTAGGGAGAAAATGGGGGTCTTGAAGTCACAAGTTTAAAGGTAACCTCATTAATTTTAACTTAGAGAAGCAAGTATGTGAATATCTTCTATTGCAGATCTCCTATTGGCAAAGCTGCTCATCCACTGATTTATGTTGCCGTCTGTACTGTAAGCACAGAGTGTCTGGATTGGGATGCTTAGAAGGAAGAGGAGTGACAGTGATACTCTCCTGTACAGTAGTACAGACCTAGCTGAGAGTCTGATCAGTTTCTAAACCAGCAGAAATGCTTTTGATCATGTCGTATCACCAAATACTCATTTTGTTCTGAGAACTGACACAAACTGTTCTGGCAAAGCAGCTTTTTCAGATGTCTCTGCTCATGTCAGCTAGGTTTGACTGCCTTCACAAGCTGTTCTTTTTATAGACCTGTCTGGAGAGAGAGTGTGTGTGGGAGTGATATAATAACAGCTTTCATTTTAATGAAATTTAGTGAAGTGTTTGCAGTTTCCCTGATATCTTCCTGTTCAGGTATTACTTCACCAGTGGATTAAACAACTGTTAAGCTAACTAATCTGTGGGTGTTCCTGAATTTTCAGATGTCTGTGGTGTTGATAGGTGTCTCATCTCCCTATGCTGCTTGCAAGAGAAACGGAAAAAAACTTGACTTTTCCCATGAGTTGACAAAAATATAGTACAAGTTATTACAGACCTTATTTGAAGAGCAGGAGTGCTAAAATAATAAATCTGCTGTATGGAACAGTTAGGCTGACTTTAAAGATTGGACTGCTGGCTGTATTTCGTATTTCAGGAGGATGAGCAGGGACATGGGATTGTTTGGTCTGTTAGTTCTGGTTTTACTAATCTGTCTTGTCTTTCAGAAGGTAAGTGCTGCTATTGTCAAGAGCAGAATCCATTCAGTCACTTATGTTGGAAAACATCTCTAAGATTACTGAGTCCACCTGTCTATGTATTATCACCGTAGGCATTAAACCATAGATTTGTGTTTGCACGCTTTGAAGGGAGGATATGATTTTCTTTTGGGGAAACCAGATACACTTCCAGTAGATTAGTGAGATAAACAACACTTCTGTACTTCTATGCTTGGCTGCAAAACAGAAAAAGGGAACTGATTAACCTTCTTGTCCTTCTGTTGACAATATAGTATCTGTAAATATAGGTCAGATATTTTAAATCTTCATTGCTTGAAAAATTGTTTGTGACAAGTTGAATTTGAAAGCAACAATGCATATGTCAATTAAAAGAGCTTCAAATTTTGATGAAGCATCCTTATATGGAAGGATGAAGGAAAAGAAAGCTGAAGGAAGTTATCTGTTCTCGCATTGGTCAATACACTCCTGGCACAGCTTGTATACAGAGGCAACATCCAAAATTAATACATGAAATAACGCTTAACTTGCAAGTGTGAAGGAAGTACATAGCACTTCAAGACTAACATATTTCTTCTTTTGCTGTAAAGCTTATAGTCTTTCTTAGATTATGTGTTTGGGGAAATAAAACCTGACAAACACTCAATGTGTTGCCATTGGAAATTAAATATATTCCCTCTGTTATCTAAGACAGACAATCATTTCTGTGACTTTAAATGTTCTAAGAGTAGGTTCCACATTTGTGTTTGGAATGCTATTGTTCTTTCAAAGGCTGTATTATATGCAAGGGGTTGAAATAAAAATCATGGCATAATCTTAAACTTTCTTTAAGTCTTGGTTCCAGGCTGTAGTGGAGAGAGGGAGAGGGGTTATATTTTGATAATCTGCAAGCAGATCTGTTTTCATCATAGCTCAATGGTAATTAGAGACAATGCTGCTTGTCTAAACTATAGAGGCAAAAAATAGACTTCCAGTAGGCCTAAGACTTGCTTGTTTTTCATAGCTGCATTGTTGGTTGTAGAAAGGTTCATTGTTTAATTACAGCTTTATCTGTAAACAATGGAAGAAGTTAGCATTTTATTTTTTAACCCGATGATTCTTTTTCTGTCTTTTGGAGACTGGTGTGCCAAATTTAACAGGAAAGTTGACAGTGTGTTTTGTATGCTTGCTTGTTTTCCACATCTGAAGTTAAGGAGAAATTTCTGTAAGTAGTCATAATCTAGGTTTGCCAGATTTGAAGTGAATCTTTTTAGCAGTTTTTGACAGTATGCACTTAACAGCACGTGCTCTGTGTAGCAGAGAGGGAACAGCAAGTAGATGGAGTGGTCTGTCAGTGGCTGCCAAAACTGTGCACTGGATTTAAGCCATAGCTATTAATCTGTTCTGCTATGAAAAGGGGGAAAAAATCATCAAAAGCCTTTAGGGTGTTGGGAGGGGAAATTCCTTCATTCTGCTAAACAGAGATGGACTTTTAGTCATATAGTAGCTTCTTAAGTTGCCTGAACTAGCAGTTCAGTGTATTTAAATTTCTGTAGATGTGCCAATAAGTTTTTGTTCTTAATGACAACACAACTGAGGCCATCAGGATTGATTTACTGGACTTCTAAATGAAGCTGCAAAGATCTCATCTATTAAATTTTTTAAGTTATAGATTATACAACATTGAAAATTACTGAGACATCCTTTACTTGTGTGCTGTCGCCTACAGAACATAAGTTGTGCTGGACTGAAAGCAGAACTCCAGAAATGGGTAGGTACGTTGGTGGAACCTGAGGAAAATGTTTTCTTTCAGATTTACATAAGCTACTCATACTGCTGGACTTGGATGTATCTGACAAAACTCCCACAGTGAGTCACATTTTTTTGCAGGAAACTTTGAGTTTCTATTTCAGGAAGTGGAATATAAATAACTTTGTGCAAGAAGACTCTAAATTCTTTCATATAAATCTTTAATAGGTAGAATATTTGTGCTACTGGCTTTCTACCTGAATTTATTCTAAAATGTGCCCTCAATGTGAAAATAAACCTGATTTATAAGAATTTGTATCTTTCTGTTAGTTTTGAAGGGCATTTACATAATTATTACAATATCTACTGTGGTATCTACTAAAAGGAAACTGGTTCATGTTTGGACAACTAGGGATATCTGATGAGTTAGAGGTTTTCCATTATAATTATTCTTTATTACCATAGCCCCAGCATTTCTGCTGCTATGTATAACTTTCTCATAGTATAAGAGAAAAGAAACTTGACAGCTGCAAAATGAGAAGAAAAATGCCATTCTTCCTGTGAGGTGTGGTTATGTTAGGCACCCACAGAAGAAGACTTGCTTTATATGTTCAGGCTGAGGGAAAGGAGTCTGGACCAGGTAAGATGAAAAGGTATGTTGTAGCTGGTGGAAAAGTAAGCCTGTTCCTGAAAGAAGAGGCCGCAATCAGTGAATGGGTGCTACTGCTTGCTTTTGAAACGAAGTGGAGTGGTAAAAAAGAGATAGTACTGGCTTTCAAGGCTTTAACTTATACAGATTCCTTGTTTTGCTGCAGCAGTGACTGGAGTGGAATCTTAAGGAAGAAGAATACTAAATTAGAACTGTAGCATGCAAGGAGGAATGTTGCTACTATCTCTTAGTTCTGACCCTTCTCATGCTTTTTGTTTTCTGTTCAGCAATTATGCTGTCAGGGATGTTAACTGACAGCTATGCTTTGCGCACTGGACAAGTGAATGACTGGAAAAAAAAAATTAAAAAAAAAAAAACCAAACCCAAGCCCCTGTCTTAGTGGCTGTAAAAAAAGCCTGATTTGTGTTAGGTGGAATAGATGCAATTTTATGTTGTTATTTAAAATGCAGGATTTAATTAAAGTAATGCTGACTCCCTTGTGTAGCAGATAAGAAGAAAGTAAACATTGTTAAGCAAATAGGCACATAGTTTTTTTTGTTCTCTAGACATTAACTTGCTTTAATGTCTTTATGGTGCTTCTTGATGATAGCAAAGTTAATAATCCTAGTGCTCTTAGGAATTTTTTTTTTTTTGTGATTCTTCCACGGTCTAAATTCAAAATTAGTAAAAATCTGTTGTTACGCTGCAATTAAATATTAAGTTACCATGTCTCAGTGGAGGACAGTACTATTTGCCTGTCAGTTTCAAAGGCTTGGTACTGCCCCTGCTCAGGCTGACCTGATGATAAAGGCCTTTCTTATGACAGCTTCTCTATATTTGATAGTCTTGGGAGGCTGAGCTGGAACTTACGAAGGATTGAAATACTTCATTGTGTGAGTTAGTTTACATCACTCTTCCAGATGCAGGACTTTCTAAGATGAACCTCTCAGTTAAAGAGAACTCTTGAAATGCTCCTATCCGTCTGCCCTGGAAAGACTTTTCTGCCTCCTAAGTGTGTGATTTTAACATATTGAAGTACATAGAACAGGCTCCCTTGCATGTTCTCTGTATACCAGTTTCCCGTTGACAATAAAAAACGACTTTAATGGCCAATGAGTTTGAAAGGCTGCACAAGGATTTCTTGTAAGTACTTGTTAAAAGGATTCTTGAGGTCTGTGATGTGCTCATGCCCAACCTATTAAACACAAAGGTAACAAAAAGGATACATATATTTTTTTTGAGAGGTAGTTAAATGAAGCTTAAAAGGATAGCCCTCTTCACTCCTGACCCTGTGACTTGATTTAGCTCACAGTCTTATTGAGACTTCTGTAATGCTTAAACTTGTTGATGTTAACTGCCTGTTACCTCAGGTGTTTTTCAACAGTGAAACAGTAGTTCTGAGTATAAAAATTCTATGTGCATTGGTTGGCATCTGCCATTCATCACTAACTTCTGAGCTCTTCTCTTTGCAAAAACTAATTTAAGTTTTTGGGAAGAGAAGAGCTCTTCCTAAAATTGTGTGGTTTTCCTTCTGCTTCTATAATCTGTGGTGGATATTGTAGGCTATGACATGCAAGATTTTATAAGATAGCTTTATTTCATGTCCTTCCTTCATACAGAATATTATATCTCACTTTATCAAATATTTATTTTTATATGTTTTACCTCAAACAAAATACAAGTAACTCATGCTGCCCAAGGGAACTTAAGAGTTCTTTAGTCAAACGTCAGACTTCTTGGCTTTCCTTATGAAAATATTTCCATGTCACTATGATATACTTAAAAATCATGACAATGTCCTCATATTTTTGTGCAGCTTCAGACAATGTGCCCTATCGATCATGTGAAAAATATCCAATGGATATCTACTTTAAGAAAACAAAACAACTTTTTTTATGGTTAAGGTCACTGAGCAGGGCAAGAGATATTTTCAGATGTGAACTCCCCCAGGTTTTTTTGTTTCAAAACAGACTTGTCTCTCAAGAAAGATTAATTCCTTTGTCCTGTTCCTTAAGTTTATGTGAGCCTTAGAATGTCATGTGGTCCAAACAGAAAGTAGTATAATGGAAGACATTTTCTCACAGTATTTTCTGTCTGAAAACAAATGGAAATAACGCATGCATGTCCTTTCTGGGGGAGAAATTTGAGTCCAGGAATCTAATGTGCTTAGACAAAATGCAGCTCATTACAGGGCTGTGGATATTCTAGAAGCTGTGACTTGCATTAAGGTATGCTTGTACTCAGTCTTATAGTTAGGGATTCATCTTTGCTCAAATCATGTTATTTTTTCAAAAAACAAAACTCAAAGTTTATTATAGTAGATGTATTTGACACCCCTCATCCCCTGTCCCATTTGTTTAAAGGCCTGATTTGTTTCTTACAAGAATAAGAAAAGTTAACTCATTGTGTTTGGTAATGAGTCCTACACAAAGCACAGAAGGAGGGATTGATTTTTTTTTTTTTTCCCCTAAGGAATATGTAATCCAAATAACAACACTGTTAAGAGTTGACCATCAAATGTATCATGATTGAAGAAGACTGGAGTAAAGTGAGCAGCAAAAGTTGTAAACCTGAAACCATGGAAAGCTGACCATAGCATCAGGATGGGCACAGGCTTGTTATGAGATATTAGAGCTCAAAATACTGAAAAATTGTTGGTATGTGTAGACTAGTGAGGAAGGTGAAACAAAAGGTTCTAAGGATACCTGCCACTGTTCATATGGAACTGTTTATTATAGTATGTCAATTTCTGACACTCTTGTTAGAACAGCATGGACAGAGGAATGGATTTCAATGGAGTAAACAAAGAAATACCACTGGTTCTTTTCTCACTGAATAAGATTCTATCAAAGATAGTTCTGCTGATCTGTAACACTTCCTGAAAGTAGTCTTCCAAGAGTTTGTCTAGCTCTTACATAGCTTCTCAGGACTTCTTTTGATTCTGTAGCTTAACATTTACTGTAACCTAGCTGATAGTCCTTGTAAACTGTCTCTTAACTCTTCGAGTCTGAAAATAAAGGAGGTAGATATGACAAGGATTAACTTCTTAAATTACCTGTTATGTTTGCATAATTTAGTGGTGGGAAGGGAAGAAACAAGAAGATGGTTGTGATGACTTGCAAGTCATCAGAAATTTAGAGAGGACAGTGGTGGGAAAATAGTTGCTTAATGAAAAGGTTGTTTAATGGTAAAGGGGGAAGGAAGGTGAAATGGAATCAGAATATTCAGAAAGAAAAAGAGATACTGTACGAAGGAAGTTTTCTGTGGGAGGACATCACAAAGTACACGGACTCTTCTGCTGCTTGGTTGCACAAGGTGGCTGTAGAGGGAACTGGGTTATGTGTGTGGTTGTGGAGGATGTGGTTTCAAGCTGTGCCGGGGGAGGTTCAGGCTGGATATTAGGAAATATTATTTCATAGAGAGGTTTATCAAACATTGGAATGGTCTGCCCAGGGCAGTGGTGTTCACCGTCCCTGGAGGTGTTTAAGCACTGTGTGGACCTGGCCCATAGGTTTGTGATTTTAATGTTGACCCTTCAGTGCTGGGTGGAGGGGTGGACTTGAATGGTCATTGAGGTCTCTTCTAATTGGATGTTTTCTGTGATTCTGTGCCAGCTGATTCAGTGGTAATCCTTTTGGCTCTTGATTTCTCAGATTCAGTTTTGCAGCATAGCTTCTCTGTGGGACCAGCTCCTGTGTGTCTGTTGTAGCTTTTATGAAGTGCAAATGAATAACATTCCTCGTTCTTTGTGCTGAGGCAGGTTAGAGAAAAGAAATGGTAATAATTTGGTAATGAGAGACGTGTAGCTTCCCAAATGAGCTTTAGCTATGCTTTTCTTTGAAGCAATTGCAGTCTTTTGTTTGCTACATCAAATGACAACTTTTATATAACAGTAAAATATAGTCTACAGAAATTTTCCCAACACTGAATAAATCTGTCAAAGTATGATCTCATTCAGTTCCTTAAATGGATTTTTGTCCTTGCCTAAAGTAGCAGCTGTGAAGTTGGGAAGCGTTATGCCACAGAATACTGACCTCCCAGAAAGAGCAACAGTGCAGCTTTCTTCCACCTTGCAAATCTTGAAGCTTTTGCCTGTAGTAGGAGTTGTTTTTAAATGAACCAAACAAAAACATTTGTGTTGTTTTTTTTTTCAGATCATAGTGAAATTTGAGAAAGAATGGAATAATGCTTCTTTTAGAAGTACTAATTCTCTGTAGCAAGGCTCATGTCTTTATAGCCATGTAAAGGATAAACACTATACCCTTGCTGTAAATATTTTTAAAGCTGGATTCACCATGCACACTACTGAATACTGAAAATTGCGTTTAATGCAGATTTGTTGCCACTGGGAGGATGATAAAGGAACATGTTGGTTCCGCCAAATCAGTTTGTTTCTGAAATAACTACTTGTGAGCCCCGTTGTCAGAACTCTGACTCCTTGGTCTCTGTATTGTGTTGGTTTTGGTTTTTCTTTTTTTTCTTTTTCCCCTTAGTAACGTTGTGGCTGCTGTTTACCTCTGCTGTATTAGCTGCTGCCTTTTTTGCATACAATTTTTAACTGATACTCCAAAGCACAGTTATGGGTTTCCCCCATTATTGTCCAGATTGTCGACTAGGAGAATGTCATTGAACAATTTTGAGCTGACATTTTCCTCTCTGTACACATGCTAGGGTTCACTTGTTGAGTGCATTTATTTGGGCATACAAAGAAAACATCTGTAGAAGGCTGAAATTCTGTTAATGATGCTGAAGGATACTGCATGTCTGATATACAAGCCTAAAAAGGACTACTCAGAGTGCATTCAAGGGAACAACCTGAAAGAGTTAACTCTGTTAGAAACTTGGATTTTGCTGATGTTCCCTAAGTCTTTACTTTTAAGGAGAGATTCCTGATTAGTGTTGTGTGACCCAGTAGCACTCAGTACAGGGAGAGCACAAATTAAACCAAGGAAATTAATAACCTGAAGGCCAGGAGACTGTTGGAATCTCAGCAGATTCTTGTGCTTGAACTCATGGATCTAATATTGCTCTACACTAGAGGGGGTGGAAGTTGTCGGTATGCTTCTGTACGTGGTGGTGAGCAGTCTGCTACCAGTGGGAGATCAGACTGGTAGTTTAGCATTTAAAACTGAAGGGCACACTGCGAGTTCCAGCTACCACTTTCACTGGGAAAGTTAGAAGTTCTTGACATGATTTAGTTGCATTCCTGCATTTACCATTACTATGTTCAGTGGAAATGGGCACTTGGCGTAGGTTATCCTGTTTCTCTAGTTTAGAGACCTTACTAGTTTAAGACTCTTATCAACTGGCATCTGGATTTAGTAATTAAGTGCTTTTATTGGCAATGTAGTGTTTTAAGAACAACATTATAGTAGCTTTCCTATATTTATGTACTTAGTCTCATATGTAGGCACAGAACTATGAGTTTGCAGCTCTATCTCCCCTTCCTCCTCCTAACAAAGGAATTTGTTTGTAATTTAAGAAAGAAAGCAGCTTGCCAACATGGCTTGTTTGGGTTTGGTTTTGGGTGATTTTTTTATTTTTTAAGCTGTGTTAACTGCTGTGAAGCATGAGAACTGAAGAACTGTGGAAGTGTTTACAGTTACTGTTCTGATTTTAATTGGTTTAGCCTGTCTCAGTTTTTATGAATGAGAGGACTAAATGGAAAGCTTAATTTACTGTAAATAAGGTAGGTGAAGATGGAAAAAAAGACTGTCTCAGAGGTATACAAGAACTGCAGTTTTTGTGGTTCAGCTCACAGAAGAAAATAACCAACTGTTAATCTTACCACTTTCCTCCTCCACATAATTCAGATGCCGAAAGGTAGGAAGGATAATAGGGAAGGATATGTGCCAGAGGTGAGATGAGTATCAAAGATATTTGAGGCAACTCAACTTACTGGTTTGAGAGTCCTGAAACTAGTTACTGTGCCTGGGCTGGTACTGAAGAATGAGGAACTCTGGATACCACTCTTCTTAGTAGCATTAACTTTGTAAGCATCAAATTGGCACTTGAATGTTATTCCATGTGTCTGTCACTCATTCATCTGTATGTCCTATTTCTTAAGATGAAAATAAGTAGCTTGGGACAGATTATGGGCAGGGATTTTTGAACAAAGAGTGGTATCACTCACTTGTAGGGGGATATTAACCATGGTGAATTACATAAGATTACTACCTGATCTGTAAATTTGTGTTTAGTATTCCAGACAGTGAAGTGTTCAGCTATAAACCCTTACCTGTTAAACTTCCCTGTGCAAAGCAGGGTGGTAGTCTACTTACTAATGGTAGCAAATGAATACCTTGATTTATGTATGTTTTGTGTTGGATTTTTTTTTAACATGAATTGCCATTCTGAAGTGAGCTGAGACATGAATCTTAAATGACAATCATAGTTCCTGTGTTTTTTGTTATTTGGGGGTTTGCTTGTCTGGCTTTTTTAAATAATGCCACAATAATACAAATATTCAAATAACATTTCTTGGTAACCACTGAAGTTGAACTTGCTTCACTTACTACTACTTGACTTGGTTAAATGCACACATGTTCTATTACTTCTTTCGTGGCAAGAATAACCCTCATGTTGAAAGCTAAACATACAAAGGTAATAAATTGTGGAAGTAGCTGTAGCCTAGTGATACAGTCATTGTGCCACCTTCTGCAAGTCTGTTCATAAAAGGCAGATGACTGGTATGTTACTTGACAGCAGATTAGAAGACAAGTAGAGATTACTACTTCTTACAAATATATTTATCTCTGTGTAATTTCATTCTTTTACAGGCTTCTCCTTGTGTTTGTCTTTGATAGAGAGCTTAGAGCTTGTGCAGCTTTTTATTAAAACTAAATTAAGGAAGCTTTGACCTGGTGTTTTGATTTAAGTCTTTAGGAATTGTTTACATAGATGAGCATGTGTAAATAATAATAGTCTATATATGTAACTCCTAGTACAAGTGTTACCAACTCTAAGCAATGAAATCACATGATGGGCCCCAACTATGACACTATCTTATTAAGGAAATGAGAAGAGTTTTTCTTCTAATGGTACACTTGAGCCTTGCTTCAGAACTGAAACAAGTGGGTGACTGAATCCATCTTTTGTAGATTTGATGATTATACAGCAGAGTATATCTTAAATTGTTTGTATTCATTCCCAAATTCTATTTGCTTGTGTTATAATGTCAGCTTTCTTTTAATCATTTTCTATATGCTCTAATTAACTTTTAATTCTAGAGATCTTTTCTGTGTCTTAACATAGCCAGGTTTTTGGGAGCATTCTCTTTGTAGCATTGACTATTTTCTGCAACTTTCCTGTTTTTTTAATTAATTTGAAGAAGTGTTTAAAAAGGCATAAATATTTCTGCTATTTGCAACATTTTGAATGACTCTTAGGGTCATAATGTTATCAAGTAGAATACAAGGTATTATTAGTTCAGAAACGCTTTTGTATCATATATGACTGATATCCCTCCTTCTCCCCCAGATGTAATTAAGATCCATTTGTTATGTGCTCTTCCTCCCCTGGCTGTAGTCTCCCAACTTTGAACCATTAGTACTTATTTACTGTAGTCATGCATTTAGAAAAAAACAGGCCACAAAGGTATTCCAGTAATACATTTCTGTACTGTGTTGCTGTATTTTCTTTTAACTAAATCCTTGGGTGTTGTTTTTCTCCATAAATAGTTATGTTCTTTAGCTTTTAAAGTTTATGTGGCACTGTGCTCATTGTGCTGTTTATTAAAACCATCTAATCTTTTGCTTATATTGTTGCCTGTGTGCTGTAATGACTTGCATCATTCTGTGACCCCTAAATTTATTAAAAAAACCTTGTATGCTTGAAGATGAGAACAAGTTGAAAATGCTGGCTTCTTATGTGACCCATTTAGAGGAAGGTACTATGAGTGATCTGTTGCATTTTGTGAGTATGTGCCAATCACTTGACTAGCATGGACAGGTGCTAGTATGGGTGAGCTCTTGCATTTGAGTGTTACAGTCTGAAAATGATCCAACCTTTAGATACAGTACACAAACCTTCCTAACATCTTGTGGGTTGCTTGCATTTTGTGTGTGTTAGTGTAGGGAGTTAGGAACTTCCTGCCCCCTATTGGAATTTACCAGACCAGCTCAGATGGGCTGGATGTAAGATAAAGCTATATTTACAGCAAAGGTAAATTTGCAAGCATATATACACAATATATTTACAAGTGTTTACAATGATATACAAATTAGAAATACAAAAATCCAAATTCTTTCCCTCCCAGACCAAGAAACTGCCCAGAAGAGGCTCAAAGCCTGCCTCTCTCGCTCCTAGACAGACAAAACAGTCACCAAAACTTAGTTGTTATTTGTTAGTGGAAGATAACTAGAGCAGAGCAAAGGAGAAGCAAGAGAGTCATCCCAGAGCAGAGGGACAAATTAGTTACATTTTTGCTTTATACCCCTTTCAGCGAACCAATGAATAATATAGACTCTATTTTCTTTTTACAGCCGATGATCTAATTTCTCTCATTAGACTATTCCAATTAGCCTCAAACCAGCACAGCTAGCTTACACTTTCATATTTTTTCTTCCATTAATGATTGTTTTGCCTCTTATATCCAGTGATATGTTTTGTTCTTGGCTATTTGTAAGGATATGGTTAATTTTAAAGATGATGATACCTTATCTCCCATTACACACTTCAAAACAGCCCTATTTCTTTGCTCTCTGCTAAGGTATTAGAAGGTGCTTTGGTTGTCTGACTTACCTTGTAAGCTTCAGCATTGTGTGATGTTTGTGATGATTTGGCTTTGTTACTGCATGTCCTGGTGTCAAACTGTCACTGCTGTTGTGAAATGAGTAACACAATACTAAGCACACTAAGGCTACTGCTTAGCAAAGAGAGTGTAGCTCAGTGCTTGGGGTGTGGCAAGGTAGTAACAAAACAGTTTTCAGAAATACCTGTTAAGATTTATTGTCCCAGTTTTAAGATACTGCTATAGCAGCATGAGTTTTAAACTGCATTGATGTAAAGTCTGAGAGTGAAATGTCTGCAGACAGGTGCAGTCTGAAACTAAGGCAGTCTTGGTGATGTGGCAAAGAAAAAAAAATAAGTAGTTGAACCAAAAGCATGTCTCTCTTTTTTTTTTTTCTTGATATCCAACAAACTCACTTCTCTCATCTGAGGGAGAAGAAAATGACCAGACTACATGCTTATACACCCTGGGTGTCTTCAGATGAAAATTTTCAATGGACTACATTGATTGCATGAGTACTTTTTTCAAAGCTACTGTTTGGAACATACAGGTAAGTTGATGTAAATGGCACAACTGCTTCAGGCTAAGCATTAGTATTGCTAGACAAGGGGAAAGGGTAGACTTGTTCACACACATTGAATTTTGTGTTAAATGACTTAGAATTTTCTTTTTCTAATTCATCTGGTAATTGTCCAGCTTTGTAGGTAAGAACAACAATGTGACAGTTGGTTGTTAAAATGCTGTCTGTCCTTGAAGGAAATCACAGAATGGTTTAGGTTGGAAGAGACCTCAAAGATCATCCAGTTCCAACCCTCTGCCATAGGCAGGGAAACCTCCCACTAGATCAGGACACTTAAGACCTCATCCAACCTGGCCTTGAACACATTCAGGGAGGGAGCTGCCACAACCTCCCTGGGCAACCCATTCCAGTGTCTCACCACCCTCATTGTGAAGAACTTTCTCCTAACATCCCATTTAAATCTCCCCTCTTACAGTTTAAACCCATTACCCCTCATCCTGCCCTTACAGGACTTTGTGAATAGTCCCTCCCCGGCCTTCTTCAGATATTGGAAGGCTACTGTAAGGTCTCCTCAAAGCCTTCTCTTCTCCAGGCTGAAAAGCCCCAACTCCCTCAGCCTGTCCTCATAGCAGAGGTGCTCCAGCCCTCTGATCATCCTCGTGGCCCTCCTCTGGACCCTTTCCAGCAGTTCCATGTTCTTTGTGTGCTGGGGGCTCCAGAACTGCACACAGTACTCCAGGTGGGGTCTGATGAGAGCGAAGGGGGAGAATCACCTCCCTTGCCCTTCTGGCCACGCTGCTCTTAATGCAGCCCAGGACATGGTTGGCTGTCTGGACTGCGTGTGCACAATGTCGGCTCATGTTGAACTTCTCATCCACCCAGACCCCCAGGTCCTTTTCCTCAGGGCTGCTCTCCAGCCATCTGCCACCCATCCTGGAGTTGTGCTTGGAACTGTGCCGACCTGGGTGCAGGACCTTACACTTGGTCTTGTTGAATTTCCTGAGGTTGGTCTGGGCCCACCTCTGCAGCCTGTCCAGGTCCCTCTGGATGCCATCCCTGCCCTCCAGCAAGTCAACTGTGCCACACAGCTTGGTGTCACCTGCAAACTTGCTGTGGGTGCACTCGATTCCTGTGTCCATTTCACTGACAAAGATGTTAAACAGCACTGGTCCCAGCCCTAACCCCTGAGGGATGCCACTTGTCACTGGTCTCCGGTGGACATTGTGGTGTTGATCACGACTCTGTGTGCGACCAATCAGCCAATTCCTTATCCAGTGAGTTGTCCACCCACCAAGTCCCTGTTTCTCCAGTTTGGTGACCAGGGTGTCATGTGGGAAAGTCATTAAGTGCTTCATGCTGAACAAAGATCATGGAACCTGTTTCAATTAACAAGGTGAATATAATGCATCTGTAATTCTTAAGCTTCAAGCCTTGGTGCAAAAAACTTGACTTTGAGCAGGCATATTTCCTGTCTATGGAGGAAAAAAGTTGCCCCAGCCAACTTTTCCCTCGTGCAATTCTGCATAGAAATGACAAATTATTGTATTTACATATTTTGTGATTTTTTTTTTTTTTTCATTTCAAATGTAAGTGCAGAGTAAAGTTAACCTTAAATTTTGTTGCTGCTTGGAAGTATGAAGGACATGTGACTTTGAAAAATCAGTAAAAATACATAGATGTGAAAGGCTTGTACATAAACATTTGTGTAACAATTGCGGGGGGCTGAAAGCCGTGCACAGAAGAGAAGGAAGGAAAGCTGTGTCTCCCTTAATTTGCTGGTGCTATGGTACCTTTGGGAAATAAAAATTAGGGAGAACAGTGTAGGTCATGATCTTTTCTGATCGTATCTCTGCTGTGGCGGAAATGCTCAGATGGGTTGTACTGCTATGGCTGTTCTTCTGAAGTGTTTTGCTGGAAGTAGGTATTTCCTTATGCAGTAAGGAAGGTGCTTCCTTTAACCTCTATATCATTGTGTTTGTGCTGCAGCTGACTTGCTGAAGTTGTTCTCTCCGTCTTGAATGGCTCTTTTTTGTTAGTATGGTGATGCCTTCTGCTGTCAATAGCTCATACTTAACAATGCAGTTTCAATGGTATGTACTTTTAACTATTTTGCACATACATTGGTTGGAGTAGGAAAGGAAAAAAAAAAAAAAACAACAAACCCCACAAACAAAAAATCCCCAAACCCTCACACTACTACCACCAACAAAAACACTGCCCCCCCCCCCAATTAAAAAAACAAACAAACAAACAAAAAACCCACAAACCCCAAAACAAAAACATGACCAAAACTGGAGGAGGAGGAGTTGCTTTGTACTGGGACACAAGAAATAACTATCTTAAAATCTGACCCAAAGTCACATGGCAGTTTTAGATTTGGGCAGCTGGAAGTACTTCTTTCTAAGGAGAATGTTGTGCATGACTGTGTTACAAGGAACAGTCATATAAAGAAAAAAAATCTAGATATTCATCTCAGTCATGTTATGTATGCTACCTAATACAGATAATAAATGGAGTGCTGCTATAGCTTATATGGTATTCAGTTTAAGACCTAGTATACTATTACTGTACTTTGAGAGAAAGCTAAAGAACGAATATATTTTTCCTTTGGGCTAATAAAACTTCTGTCAACTTGATCTAAAACTTGAAAAATACCTCTGTTGCATGGTGCATGATGCTCCATAAACTTTGTAGTGTTCTCTATCACTGTGCTATCTTTTAAGTAATGTGTGCAATGAGAAGTTGGAAAAACAAGAAATGAGAGGAAAAAACTCCACAAAACCAAAACCTCCACAACAAACCCAAACAAAACCAAAAAGAAAACAGTCAAACCCAAACCATGATAAACAACCAACAGTATTATTAGCTTTAGATGACACAGTTTTGAAACTGCCCAGTGTTTTTTTTCCATAAATAATACTTTAATATGAAAATGTAGGTGGCAGATACGTTAATACATTAAGCGAATCGTAATGTCAAGACTCTTGACACGTTGCTGTAGAAGTCGATGTCTTTAATTACACAGATGTTTATCTGATAAGCTTGTATAGATACTCTGTGCTATTTTTTAATGAGTCTAGAAGCTATTTAAGAAGTGAACTGTGTAGCACAATGTATATGTAGCATGTCCTGTTGGAAGCTAGAAAGTGATGTAGCCTGTTTTTCAAATGGCTATTTTATTGCAGTTCTAAATGTGTGTAGACTTGTGTGATTTGATATAAAAGTGATTTTCAAATAGTTCTGGCTATGGCTAAAAGGGAGCTTAGATCATCAGTGGTCTGGGACTGTGTGAATTGGTGCAGAATTTATTTATTTTTGAATCTAGGCTTGTTCCTCAATTTGAACATTTGTCAGAGTTGAATGTTTGTGGAGGCAGCATAATTTGCTGTAAGTGGTCTCTAATGCCTTCCTTTAATAAAAACATGCACATCAGTTATGAAGAATAATGTAAGGCGCTTGGTGAATATTTTGTTACTCCTGGTGGAAATTGCATTCTTTTGCTGGATGAAGTCATTAATTGATGATGCAAGCTTGTGAAAGTATTGAGCATAACATCAGGGCTAGCAAGCAGGAAAGAGCAAGTTTGCTCCAACGTAATTTATGTAGACTTTTGAGATTAAGAAGCAAACCAAAATTGTGTTCTTAGCTGTTGTTCCTTTATTTAGAACCAACCCACTGAATTTTAAGCGCATTCTGGTTTCTGTTGGTCTTGTCAGAAATGCTTATGGTTTTCATTCTGACTGCAGTTTGTTTCCTCCTTAAGTGCTTCTGACAATTCTTCTTCTCCTCAGTTCTAACGTTTTTTAGAGGGCATGCCTGCCTTTCAAGTCCATGTAGAGAACCCAAAACATTGCTAAATTTGCCACGGTGGTATGAAGCTCAGTACAGACAGACCACTTAAGATTGTACCTACAGCCTGTCAGGATTATCTAAGGCCTGTAGTGATGGGATGAGGGGCAGTGGTTTCAAATTAGAGAAGAGCAGGCATAGACTGGATATTAGGAACAAGTTGTTTACCACGGTGGGTGTTGGAACACTGGAACAAGGAACAAGGGAGGTGCTTGAGGCCCCATTGCTGGAAAATATTCAAGGTCAGGATTGATAAGGCTCTGATCTACTTTATCTAATGGAGGATATCCCTGTTAACTGCAGGAGGGTCAGATTAGGTAACCTTTGGAGGTCTCTTCCAATCCAAACCATTATGATCTCTGCCTATCTTTCTCATATTTATATATATATATTTAATTTTTAGGCTGTGTATGACAGGTACAGTCTTCTGCAGTTCAGATGTTGCTGAATTTAGAGCCTGATGAAATATATTTGTCTGCCTGACAGCCTGTGTGTTTTGGATGGACCTTGAAAGATGGAAACACTTTCTTTTTCTTCAGGATGCAGTTTCCTAAAACATGACTACGTTCCTAAAGTCATGTTCCTAGTAAAATGTACTTCTGTCTTGGCTGGCTGGAAGTCTAGGCTTTGGTATTACGCTTTTTTTTCTGTCTTCTCCTTGAAAATTTGCTGTATGGTTAAAATGCAAGTGAATATATACTGATAGACCTTCCAGCTACAAAAATATTAACTGTTAATGAAAGATCAGATTTCCTTTTTTCTCACAGGTGTTTTAAAGTTTTGCTGGATGTATAGAATATGACAGCTCCATAACCTGATGAATGTATGTGAAAATGTGAAACCAAATCCACTATTTAGTGGTTTCTGTCAATACTGTTGTGTTTATCATAAGCTACAAGAATACAATAAATTACTTGGATAAACTGTATTTCATTGCTATTTACCTTTGTGTATATATATATTTTAGGGTAGTGGTTCTCTTAAAAGGGGAGGAAAATACACCTTGACCCTTATGTCTTAATCTTCTCATGTAGCCAATGTATTGCTGAAACAATAGCAGCCACATCTGATACAACAATATCTTATTTATAGATGGAAGCAGCTGCATCCTCTATCTTTGCATGCAAGAGGCTCTATTGTTTTCAAGTCATCAGGTTAATAAGACTGTGGGAAAACCAAGGCCTAGTACATAAGTAGTATTAAAGTTAATTACTTAACAGAAAAAGGAAGGGAGGATGTCTGGTGCAACTTGTTGTTAAGCTTGAGTTAGGTGTGGTGTAACTGCTCTTCCACCACTGAATGCTTGTTTTTATGCTCCCCTGAGGTGGATTTTCTGCCTGGGGTGCCATGCATGTGCGGTGTGGTTGTCAGCAGATGCTTCTGTACAGTCCTTACCAGGTCACTGGTATGGGGGATTGTTAAGGATGCAACGTGGAGTGGGTAACACTGTCTAGTGGTATAGTTTTCTTCAGCCAGGAAAAGCTCCCTTGGGATCTGTGACCAGCTGGCCAGCCTCAGAAAGTGGAACATGGAATTTGGGAGCTGTAATAAGTTGTTAATTCCTCTGTCATCCCCATTTCCTCTCTTCTGTTAGATGCCCTAGATGGAAGGATTTCTGTTGTTGTGGCAGTACTCTCCCAGGCGTAGAATTTCTTGAACTTTGCTACCAGTCTCTGAAAGTTTTGGGTTTCTTTTTTTTTGGTCAGGTGTTCAGTGGTGTAGTTTAAAGACCTCAGCCTAAGTAGCATGAAGTGCAGCTCAGTCCAGTGTATGCTCCCCTTGTGTTGTATATGCTCCATTTCATGCTGTTTAGAATGAAAAGGAAAAAATTAAACCAAACCAAATAATTAAAAAAAACCCCAAATCCCAAAACAAAAACCAGTGGATGACAGGAGATTTAAGAGTGCTTTCTATCAGTGCAAGCTCAAGTGACACCACTGCTAAGTTGATTGAAAGTATTTAATGTGAAATATATAATTTTTTAAATTAGAAACATAATTTCAAAATTTATGAAGTGCAAGTCTCTGACCAAGTTTATCCTGAGATCAGTTGACATATACAATCTTCTTTGAGTATCTTCTGTAGCACACATGTAGCTTACAATGAATAGGTCTTTAGAAAGGTGTTGAGTCCTGGTATAAGTACTCAGATGTGCAGAGCCCTTTGGGTGAGCTGATGGAATTTTTAGGTGTTTTTACCCATCTGCCAAAAAATGCAAAGACTCAGGAAATTTCTAGTGTGAATTGTCTTGTTCCAGGTTCTGAGTTACTAAACTTCACTGTACCACCTTCTGTTGAACTGGGATTTGGAAATCTGACATGCCATGTTAGCTTGCAGGTGGTCATAAAGCCTGGGTACCTCAGAGACTTCTTTCAGTTCATCTAGCGTCAGCTGTCAGCTTTTTTAATATATGTGTGTGTATTATATATTAATTTTTAAGCTTAATAAAATGTGTTCTAAGTCTTATGCTACTTGGTTTCCCTACGAAGTGGTTACAAAGGCTTTTTGGGAGAGAATTCCATATTGAATCATAGAATATGCTGAATAGATAATTTTTTTTAAGGGAGAGATTCAGATTTTAAAATTTAATTTCTTAATTAAAGATTGGCTTTAGTTTACTGATTTGAAACATTATACTGTTCCAAGATAGGGGACTTCTATTTTTTGGGTGCAGGTGTGTAGAAATAAAAATCAAGTAACAAGTGTGTTTTTTTTTTTTTTTCATCCATTCTTGAACTTTAAAGGTAACTTTTAAAAAGGGCTTATTTTGCTGGACAGCTTATTGCTTGGCTTATGTTGTGGTATATTTTATAATAATTCTGTTTCTTCAGAGTTAGCTCTTTAAGATGAGATGGTTTTATTAAGTCAGCAAGCTAATTTCTTTTTCCTATGGTAGAGGTTTTTATTTTTAGAAGAAGCTATTATTAGGGAGATGTTTTGCACTGTTTAGGTCTCTTGACCCTTCTTATCCTGTTGAAAATCTAGCTTTGGTAATCTTTTTGTATTAGACTTCTTTGTTGCACAGATTCTTTGGTAAACAGATTAATCTCTGAGTCTTGTGACTGTATTAATCTTGTTCTGCTGCTTAGGTTTGTTGAGGGATTTCTAATAATTAGGATGTTTTTTTCCTTGGTCTCAAAGCAATTACTGTTTTTCTTGGGATGCTAATGGTGAAGTAGGGAACAGCAAAGGCAACCAGTAAGAGGTGGTTTGGTTAGTTTTGTTTTTCATGTTGCCCAAAAAGCTTATAAATATTTCAGTAGATTTTGAGAGATGCTGACCTGAAACAGAACCTTCTTAAACCGTATTAACTGTGAGATTCAGTATTGGTATGTTTGTGTAGGAGATGTTAAAAGGAAAAAAAAAACCCAGACTTTAAAGAATTGCAGGCGCTTTATTATGTCTTCTGATATTTCACTATGGGTGCTTGTGAACTGAACTACTGCAAGGTTAAATCAAGGACTTTAATATTGTCAAAACGTATTTTTACAGTAATATGATTCCTCTTAAATGGCATCTAGGACTTCAGACGATCACATGCTGTCACTTCTTGCTGAAAAATTTGTACTTATCAAAAGAGCTTGTTTGATTTGCCTCCTCATGCTTTTCATTAATGCAGTGTTCTGGAGAACAGAAGCAGTACTATCAAGTTACTAGAGAATACAAGAAACCTTTGTTTTTCCACGATGTTGCTTCGTCATGAGTTTTGTGTTCTTTTGGTAAATGGTCTACCCATAACCCTTTTTCCATATGTGATGTATGCTGTTGGTTTCTAGTAAAGTACGCACTCACCAACAAAGCACACTGCAGGACTTAACCCATGCACATGTGAGCAGTACCAGTGTTGTAAGTGCATTCTGAGACATTCCTCTGCTGGCTTGAGGGCATAAAGAGAACTTATTCTTGGTAATAGTCGTATTAAGCACTCAAATGGCAGGCTATTCAAGTGAATGAAATGCCATTAAACAGAAGGGCAATGAGAGGTTGGTTTTTTTTTTTTTTT
>VWZI01013575.1:374985-392645 GCA_013396835.1 Psilopogon haemacephalus | reverse complement strand
TGGGTTGTTTTTTTTTTTTTTTTTTTTTTTTTTTTTGTGGAGTGTGTTGTGCTGTTTTTTTTTTTTTCCTTTTTCCCGTTTAATTTGCTTAAGAGAATCAGATTACAGTCAGAAAATTGTCTTGTCAGACAGCCAGAGATTGACTTCTTGGTCTTCCACTGCCAAATGCTCACCCCCACCTCCCAAGCACCCTGCCACGTCTCTGTGAGAGCCAAAAGTGAAAGCTTGGGCTAGTCTTTTCCTTGTTTGTTGGCCAAAATGTTACCCATGAGAGATCTAAATGTTGCTTTTTTTGCAAGATCTGAGAGTTCAGGTAAGTGGTTGTGATGGTTTAGCAGTTACCTGCCCCCCCCCACCCCGCACCCTTTGAAATAACCCAGGCTAGGNCACAATATACAAGCAGATATTTACAATGTATGACAAATATTTACAGATATATACAGTGAAAAGGTAATACAGAAACACCACACCCCTCCCAGAGATCAGAATTCCCAAGAGGGGTTTCTAACCACCCCTGTCACCTTTCCCCCCCTTCCCCAATCTTATCTCACCATCTGTTGATGCAGCAGATAGGCAAAGGTAGATCGACTGGGGCGGGGTGGGGGGGGTTAGCAGTAGAAAAGAAGTTAGTAGAATTATTAAAAACCAGCTACACAAGTCAGGGAAAAGGAGCCATGCAAGGACCCAGCCACAGCCCAGAGAGGCCTGAAGCAGTCTCCCTAATCTATATTTGGGTTACAACTCTTAAAACAATTTTTTTTTCTTTCTCAGTAAAGCTGTGAGTGGAGTAGCATCATATGTTTTTCTCTCTCAGCCTGTAGCCTAATTTTCTCACTCAAATCCTCCAATTAGTTCACACTTGTGCTTACTTAAAAAATTTCCATTTTTCTTGAGGTCACCTTTTATTTTGAAGTGATAAAGAGGTATATCTATAACTTGAAAGCAGGTAGGGTGCTCAGATTTACTAACACAGAATTCACTTGTAGTAACCAAAATACGAGAAACTCAGTATTAAATATTAACTTTAACGTAGAAAGTCTGGAAAAGCTGAACTCCCATTTCAGGTCACTTGTGTTGATATGAAATAGTTGATAGGATTTTTAAAAAGTAGCTCTCTGTAAGCATAAGAATGTAAGTATTTTTGTTTTCAAGTGCTTGATGTTGTCATCTTGAGCCTTCTGTGTTCTCAGTCTTTTAGCTTGTTGCTTCCAATTTCTTTCATTTCTTGTTTTCTTTCCTTCCTGTTGTAAATCTTCCATTCTGTCAAATAAGTTTAAAACTACTGGTCTCATAAGTGGTGAAAAAGGAGACATAGGTGGATTGTGTACAAAAGCTTTCTTCAGTCACACAAATAAGTATATTAAAGATGAGGTCCTTGATTCACTTGCTTGATATGTGTCAAAGATAGCTCTTACTGTCTCTTTTCTATGAATTATGTCCTGACTTTTTCAGAGCAGGTTTGAGAGTTTAATCGATTTCTATAAAGCTGCTGTCATAGTACTGAGTTGGTGGTATTTTTTTGGTGTTTGTTTTTTTTTCTTCCTGCCAGTATGTAAAATTTGGATTTAAGCTTGATTTTTCTCTTGATGTAATAACTTCTGTAATTCTGAGGTTATTTTTATAAAGTGATTAAAAAAAAA
Source organism: Psilopogon haemacephalus (assembly GCA_013396835.1). Taxonomy (NCBI): domain Eukaryota; kingdom Metazoa; phylum Chordata; class Aves; order Piciformes; family Megalaimidae; genus Psilopogon; species Psilopogon haemacephalus. The sequence goes on along the minus strand of VWZI01013575.1, from coordinate 391,005 downwards.
ACCACAAAAAAACCCCAAAACTCAAGATTTTCTAGGTTTAATAGAATGAAAAGAAAATTAAACTTTCTGAAAGTATCTGTGAAATCATGTCCACAGCAATTCGGTTAATTTATTGCTGGGACTTAGGCTTTCTTCTGTAGATGTTTCTGGATCAGTGTTGAATACAGTATTTGTTCCCCTGTCCCTCAGGAATTCTAAATCACTTGCAGCAAAAATAACATTGATTTGTCTTACATGAACTCCCACAGTTCCCAAATGAGACTGTACTGATGCCATAAGGTGTTCAGCTGCTGCCAAAGCCCAAAAAGGAGAAATGCCTAAGGATACAACATTGCTATTGAGGAAATCTTTTTTTCACTGTTTAAAATATTTTAAAAAGTGATTAATTCCCAAAGCACTCTAGTATTTTTGAAGTAACCCCATAAAACTCTATGACATAGCACAGTACAAAGTTAACCTGCAGCCTGAGTGTAATGTTGTTCTGTCATCTCACTGTACCCACTCTGCTGTGATCATTTTCCCCCAAATGTCAGTGTAGCCCCATGCCCCTAAACTATCAGGAGCTATTAGCTTGTTCACTGATGGATCCTCTGTGCTCTGTATACTCATTATGTGACTGAAATCTTAGCCTAGTAAATAGCTAACTTCTAACAGCCAGCTCTTACTTCTTACTCAGCTTGTAAATTCTGCAGGTTCACAGTGCAAGTTAATAATTTCAGAGTGTATGATCTTGCATTCAGTCTTGAGTTTAGACTCCTTTCATGTGCCATTGGAAAGAAAATCAATACATATTTGGAAGGAAACTGCTCTATAATTCCAGGATTTAGGTAGAGTTCTGTGACTTCTTGATATATTGGAATGATTTAAAAAACACATAAGAAGGCATTTACTTTTCTTGACTTAGAAATTGATTCATAAGTCTTAAAAAAAAGAGGCCACAAAGAAGAGTGCAAGTTAGTGGCTAAAAAGAACTTGCCCCTGCGTGCAAGACAACTGTGCAGAGCCAGCTAAATTATGACTGTAACACTGGACAATCTCCTCTGTCAAAACTTGCTATGGAAAGTTGAGGAGCAGCTGTCGCTGTCTGTCAGTATGGTCTTTCATCTGTGCAGTGCCCACCCCAGCAGAGCTGGCAGAAGAGAGCACGTAGTATGTGGGCCGTGTCAGTATGTAGCTTACAGTTGTAAGCAGTATCTGGGAAGTTGCAAGGTGGCTGTCTCAGTTTAGCAGGACATTAGCGAGTTTTGGGCTGCTGTTTGTACTGAAGAGAACTAAGCAGTTTGGATTTGGCCGAAGTGGAGTCAAGGTGTGATGTGAACTGCTGACAGCTGAGGTCTGTTGCGTATGACAGTGGTCCACAGTCAAATCTTGCTTTACTTCTAGTCGGTCCAGTTGTCAGAGAATAAATATCAAGGGTAAACAATGCAATCATGGTGTTTTGCAAATTAAGGAGGAGAAAGAAGTTGCAGGGTCCCCTGTTTAAGAACAGACATAAAGTACATACAAAATTTTCAAGAAAATTATTGCACTGCTGATTGTTTTCATAGACATATACAGCAGATGTGCTCGTTCTGGAGCTCCTGGCTGCTTCATGTACCTTCACTACTGCCAAAAGTTTCAGTTAGAAGTACAGCTGGAACCTATGTAGGAGTCTTACCACATTTTGCAGGATTTGGCTGGCCATAAAATGTGTGAGGCCTTGGAGCCACTGCTGCATTCATTCAGTCTTTTTCTGGTATCTGAGACTGCCAAAAGAGGTGACAATTTCTTTCCTCCCCTGGTAGCTGCTTTTTTTTTTTTTTTTCTGGACTGTTTGCACTGTAGCAGCTGCCTTAATGTTTCTTAATTCATTTTTATGCTGACCATCAACTCTTCATCTGCCTGTTGTGGCTACATGCTAGTATTAAGTGAAAATATAGAACAGAATAAAGCAGAAATAGAATTAATTTCTTTGAATTAAGAGTGAGGGGAAAAGAAAACAGTAGACATGCTTACCAGTCTACAGTAATTGTCAAGTTTGTGAAGGAGCAAAAAACCTTGATCTGTGAAAGCAGAACTGATGAAACGTTTTAAAAATCTTGTTGAGGGCATGCAGGCAGACCATCTAACAAGACACACTAGGAACTTTGACAGAAGTGTGTAGGTCCTGTAGGTAGAAACAATGTCTTTATAACCCCAAGCCGCTGTAGTTCTGTCACTGTTGGCACTTGCGAAAAGTTTATTGTGACTACTGTTTCTTGACCTAGAGTTTGCCTGAAGCTACTAACTGCTTGCTGGTTAAATAGATAAAATCCGGCAAAGAGCCGCCCTTTGATATGTTGAACACTAGAAATAATAATGATCTATGTTAAATGTAACTGAGGATGTTGTTTTAAAAGGAGAAAGTCTCCACGGTTACAGATTGCCCTGTCAGTTGTTATCTAGATTACATATGCTGTCATGATCCTTCAAGGAGAGGTCAGGTCCCGCCGGGTGATTTAGCTGAGACAGTACTGCGAGGAGGCAGCAGGCATGCTCTGAGGAAACCTTGTGACAATGCAGACACCGCCTGAGTAACACCAGAGCTGCTGTTCTAGAATTGTCGGCAGTGAACAGGATGCGGAGCCACCTTGAATTTCCGTAGAGCATTTCCACCGAGCAAGTTAGCTTGTTGCTCCAGAGCCAATTCCCTGTGGATCAGCCTTCTGCAATACAATCTCCAGGGTTTCTGTGGCTTATTTTGCCAGCAGAGAAGCACTGTCTAAATATATGGAGGTTGTTGTGGATATTGTCAGGCTCCTGATTTAATAAGCTTTTTCCAGTCGGGTTGTAGAGCAGGGAGTAGAAACAGTAATTAGCTCTACTGGTACCAGCTGAAGGCCAGTGGAGGTCAAAGCTAATAACAAGGCTTCCTGGATCTCAGTTCCTTGTGTCAAATGCCACAGATGTGGTGTCCTTGTGCCTCGCCCTCCCAACCCTCTGCAGCCCGGGAGCTGATTTACCTTAGTCATCAGGCTCAGCCTTTTGTAGGAGACCTCTGCTTTTAGTCACACTGTCGTCATCCCTCTTCTTTTGTGCACAGAGCTCAGGAGTGCTGAGGAGCATGGTGCACCCACAGGTCCTACTGGATGCTCTTGGAATAAACTCTGTTTAGCCCCTGTTGAATAACTGGCTTCTGGAGAGGAGGTGGCTGTGCTTCTGCATTAAACTAGTTTCTTGTCAACCAGCACTATCCTAAGCCATTTTATCTTTAGGAAGTGTTTGAAATCATATTTGCCACTCCTATGTTCTTGTGCCACTCTTGGAAAAGAGTGGAAACTAGTTGTGTCTCTCCCATGTTTTAGGATATTCTAGGATTATGTAAGCATATAATGAATTTTTGTTTTATTTCTCAATACATCCATAAGAGTGATTTGACATTAATGAGGTGCTCAAACCTGTTTAGAGTTGGACTTCCAGTAGGACGCTGGTGGGAGAGATCACACCTCTTGTCCATTCGAGTGCTTTGGGGAAGAGCGTGATATTTCAGTGCCATGCTTTAGCTGAGCTCTGGAATTGCTTTTAGTGTTAAGTGGGTCATCAAACTCAGTGGCAAATTACTAACTTGAGATAATCTGTAATGAGGAATGTGCATACTTTCAATGCCTAGTTTGGGAGTTCAAACACATGCTTTTAAGCTGCTTTGGAGGTATGCATTCAGTGGTTAAGAACAAGTGCTGCTTGCTTATCTGTTGATAAGCAGTATCTTGTTAAGATTTGGTAAAATGGTGGTTCTCATGTTCTTGGTCTAAATTAATTTGCAAAACAACTAGTAAGCTTCCTTATACTGAGACTTAGCTTAAAAGTTGTAAATAATGATGCTTAAGATCTGGGAAAAAATACTGTTTTCAAAACAAGGTTATGCACCAGGATTTCGGAGTTATTTTTCTACGCCTTTGCTTAGTCAATTTATACTAAGCAAACTGTGTGACTTAGGATATAATTTCAGATAGGCCATGGAGGATGAAACTTGTTCCCTTTAATATAGGATGGATTCGAATTTTGAGAGATCACCTCTTTGCTGTACTGCAGACAGGGTTTTTATGTGGTGGTGTGGGATACAGAAACACACTGCATGCTGTTGGTTTTTTGGCAGCTGCGCCGCTCACTGACTTGTAAATGTACATCTTTGGAGCTAGTGACAGCAGAGAAACTAGTATAACAAATGGAGAGACATTCTTGAATGTCAGTAAATAAATAAAAGCCCAAACAGTTGTGATGTGCCAGCCAGATACCTCATTAGTAGTTATTAGAAATTAAACTCTAGTTTAGTAGGCAGTTTGTAAGCAATCACTGCTATTGGGTTGCTTTGTGTTTTTAACTACAAAGTCCCTGGTCACAAAGTAGCAGGTTTCTCTGCCTCTTCACGGATATTGGTAAAATTACTGAATGATAAGTGTAGAGCCAGCCAAGGTAGGAACAGAGTAAGGAGCAGATGAGCTTTATTCATAACTTACAGTCTGGCCAGGATCTTGTGCCTATGTGTTACTGGGTGGAAGAACGTGTTCGTACGGCCATCTCTGACCTGTGGTAGAAATGCAGTGTTTTAAGTCACTGAGCTGGAGATTTGACAAACAATGTATGTGTTATGTATTAGTGTTGAGCTATCAGATGCATGTAAGTGGATTTAGATTTGATGGATCCCTTCAGCAGGTATGATGAGCTGCAAGAGATTCCAAGTACTTAGAGAGCTACGTAGAGCTGCTACTGGAGCATGTTAAAATGAAGTGTTTCCAGTTTCCCTCTGAGCACCGTTTAACAGTACAACCAAGCCAGTTTGAATGGCTTTTTCTCTCCAGAAGGGATTTTTAATTTTTTTTTTTTTTTTTTTTTTTTGAAGAGGCTGGCAGAGCATTCCAGTGAGGTTTCACTGTGTGATTCTCTTATGTTGCTTAAGCTTCTGTGGTGCTTCTGATTGCTTTCCCTTGTGGGTGCAGTGCTGAGTAAGACTGAATCAAGAGAGTCGAGTGTTTCCCTGTTAAGGGCAGTGATCCATTGCATCAGCTGAACCTGCTTTGTGTCACTTCATCTTCATAAGCAGCAGTAGAGCAAGTGGGCTGAACTCAGCTCATCCATCTGCTTTTGTTGCCAAGCCAGAGTGGTCTGGTGTGCCCTTCATGCAGGGGAAGCCTCACGTGGGTTGACTGTAGGTTGTATGTGTGCATGACCTCTGCTCACTGGATTTGGACCATTAAAGGGTCAGAGCATTAGCCTGAGTTAGAGACGCGGCAGCTTTGGCAAGTGAGCTTGGCTCACTGAGGTGTCAAGTCCTTTCCCAGTACCTGAGAGTAAATACAACTCATTTGGCAATGGAAGGCTTTTCCCCCCGCCCCGTGATTTACGGTACTTAGAGTTGCATTTTGGTTGCAAAGTAATGACCTGAGAGAAGCTGTGCTTCATTGCTATTGTAGCCCTACAGATACTTGACCTTTATGGTGTTTACCCATTTAACATGAAAATTTTTAAAGGGTTGGAGTTCTGTCTCTAAAAGTACAAAACTGCACTCAAGCTGGATCAAGGCAGTGTAAGCCTATTTGGGATATGTAAACTAATTAATCTCCAAGTGCTATTAAAACAACCCCCTCAAAACCACATACAGCCCCCCCCAAACTGAACAATGCGAAACTTGGGTCCCTTTTGGAATTGCTTATAGGAAGGAAAATAACTCATAAAAGATAAACGTTTGACATTATTAAATGTGGCTTTTGACGTTATTTGACATTACTAAATGTGGCTTCTGTTACAGGAAATACCACAGCTAACAAATTCAGGTTTGGAGATCATTCTGTGGGAAGTACTTGAGGATTTTTCTAATGTTTGCCTCCTTTGGAAACGTTAGAAGTGTAATTCCAGCTCTGGAAGGATGTGACCATCAGCAGCTTTCAATAATAATTTTGGGGTGAGGATTAACTTGACATGCAAAGTGTACTGCAGCATGCAGTACTTTTAGTGTGACCTACTGCTTCAAGTAAGATAGATATCTGTTGGAAGGAGTACTCTGAAATATGCTGCTGTTAATTCAACTGCTCCAAAAATGAATTAACATGATTATTTGCTGTCTTCTGTAAAACATGAAACCAAATGACAAAGCTTTTAAGTGCAAACTGAACTAGAAGTTGTATGCTGTATTTAAAGGTGGAGAAAGTTGTATCTGTCTAAATGAATCTTAATCCTTTCTTTGCACACATAAGTAAAAAAGGTATGTATTGGGGTATAAACATTTTATATCAGTTGTGGTATAATTTCTTTTGCTCCCTTCCTTATTTTTTTATATCTGCTTTATAAAAAATAATAAAGAAAACTAACAACACAGTTTTGCTTAAATAAGGCTAAAACTGTCCGAAACAAAATAGAATGGTGCAGTCTAACTTCAGCAAATAGCCACTGTTGTCTCTGTGCTTGGAAAGACAAACTTTATTTTTGTTTTGTTTTGGGTTTTTGTGTGTTTTTGTTTTGTTTGGTTGTAAGCCAGCAGTACAAAATGGTTGTAGGCCAGCCACAGAAAATAACTTACTGTTGATTATAGTACTACCGAGATATTTATGTTGCAAGTTCTGGCAGAGCAGAATTTCCAAAGCATGCTGATTCCTTTTGTTTCTGGATGTTAGTTGTCATGGTAATAAGCCAGTGATCTGCAGCACAGAGCTCTTTACTGGCTCAGCCCTGAGCTGGTGGAGGCCATTTACAACATGTAATCTCTGGAGGTGGCAGTTAGGGTTCTCCCCCCGGCATCAAGAGGCTTTCAGAAAACCCTGTTTTATAAAGTGGAGGTGGCCCTGATACTCTAGATGATTCTGGAAACTAAACCGATGAGATCGAATTGTGCTTTGAAACTGATTTTTCTCAAGCAAAGTGTTAGATTTGTGTTTCTTGGTTGATTTTGGTGTGTTTTATTTCTTCATTTGGTTTGTTTTGTGGTGTGTGTTTTTAGCACTGGGGACAGTGCTGAAAACTCTTAGTTCGGTGATGGACTTCCTAGTCCTAACAGCACACAGAGGTCTATTCCAAGGTCTTGTTAACTGCAAGGTGAAATACCAGTATACCCAAGAGATGAAACGTGAGCAGTTGGAACCATTACAGCTTTAGATGCAGACATGATCACAGGCAGTTGTGCAATGATGGCTTACTTCATCAACATTGCCATCCTAGCCCGTTAAACAAATTTATTGTAAGGGAAAGCTTTGAGTGTTTATGTGACCAGTCCTTACAGATTAGCTGTCAAATGACATCTCTTTAATGTCACTGTTTAACAAGCCTGGTATGCTGTGAATACCAATATACTACAAAATGCACATTTTTTTTTTTTTTCTATTTCTGTGATCACAACCTTTAATGATGCATTTGAAGTAGTAATACTGTGTAGCTGTAGTTGCCAGTTGGCTATGACATTGAAGTACTGGGGCTCAGGCTTCACAGAAATTAAGGATTTTCAGAAAATAGCTTGGTTTTGTCCACTGCAAGGAAAATGGCATGAAGATTTCATCTAGGCTAAGTTCAGGGTGATGTGCTTCCTTCAGGGCAATTTGTTTGCTTGACTTGGTTACAACTGAATTGTCTAGTTTTAATCCTTGTGTTCAAACGGGTGTCATGGATATGAATCCTGATTACTTTGATTGTAGATTAATTAAGCAGTTTAAAACAACTCAAGCTTCTGTCAGCAAAACTATGTGAATTGTTGTATCTTGATCTTGCTCTGACAGCTCTTGAGAAGTCCTCTAATCACAGCTAACGAGTAAACCTATTTTTAGTAGATAGTCCTACCTGATATACTGTAGCTTCCTCTTCCAGGCCTGGCCACCATAGTTATTCTTGGCAATGCCATTCTCTGGACTGAGATCCTTTTATCATCACAGCTTGGTGCCAACTAGAAGCTACTTTATGGCTGTTCATGCTGGAGCACTTGTATGTCACTTTTCCCTGTTTGCTTCTTTGTTCCTCTTTATTTTTATTTTTAAAAAACTGCCAGTTGCTAAAGTTTTCTGTATATGGACTTAGGTGAAACTCACCTCCGCTACAAGTAGTGTTTTAATAAATCCCACTTTGGTAACTGACGTATTTGTTAGTGAAAAACTTATTTATATTTAGTAGGCTATTGAGTCTTATTTCATATATCTAACAGAAAATATGGGACAAATAACAGACTGTCTCAAAACAATTTGAGCCTCTCCTTAACGTTACAAAAAAAAAAAAAAAAAGGAAAAACCTCTAGAAACTCTGTAACAAAACATGGGAATGTTTGTGCAAGGAATATGAAAATGGATAGAACAGTTTTAATACAAACTACCAACTGTTGGCAATAAATATTGGAAAGACACAGAAGACAATTACATGATTTTAATGGTGAATACTGAAGTGCCTTTTGTAATTATGGACTATGTAGTCAGTAGGAGAGATCTTTTGTAGAGAAACTATTGTGATTGCATTTGGACATGTGACCAACATTTGGATTTTTTACTACAGAACTTAGGCTTTTGTGCTAAGCATTTAATTGTCTGACTTCTGAGAGTCTGAAAAGCAGGAAAAAATTGTGCAGTGCTACCCTGTAATTTTCCATGCTCGTTAGATTGTTCTCTGCGATGGCAGGCTTTAATTTTCCTTCTACCCTTTCTGCATTTATCATAATCTTACAGGATGATTATAATCATGAATGTCTTAATTTCTTCACATTCTGCTAAAAGCTTGATGACCATCAGCATATGTTGAATCAATCGTGATAATCTTGAGCCAGTGTTAAAAGTCTGTGATGGGTGGGTTGTTGAACCTTCCAACTAATTTTTATATGTTTGAGCAGATTCTGCAGGCAAGGTTGAAAACCAAGACCTGTTTATACTATTAAACACAAATCTATGAGACACTACATGGAAATAAAGGTTTTTAACCCACTTCCCATTAGAAAAAAGATTCTAAACTGCAAAAATAAACATGTAGTGAAATTTGTGCTTTGAGAGAAGCTCATTTAAAAAATAAAATTCACAAAACAAAAAGTAGTATATTTGAAGACAGGAAGGCTGATTGCATTATGTATTCCATTGAAATGTTGTTTCTCTATAACTGTTCTATTGGGATCCTATGATGTTTCTCTAGTCTCTGCCTTTAAGGCAGTAATGCAATGGAACTCTTTGAGGAAGCATATTTTTATTCTATACTGGAACAACTCCCAGTCAAGACATACCAGGAAAATGGGACTTCTTCTTTTTCTTCATGCGGTTTTGGAGTTGTTCCTGATTGGCCTCATGTGTTGGTACTTCAGTTCTGGATTAAAATTGCCTTTTCCTCCTGTTTCTAATCCAGTTTAAAAATTCCACCCATAACCCAGAAAAAATATCCCGACTCTCCCCACAGTGGAGCTAAAATTAGCAAATTTTTTTGTGTCAACAAGACTTAACAAGGTCAATACAATTTCCATGTTCCTTTCTGTCTGCATAGCTGAAGCAGAGGAAGTGAAGACTTGGATTGACTTTGACCTGTAAACTGCTCTTCTTGAGAAGGCTGATTCCCAAGCTTAGTCATGCCTGCCTGCTGTGGAGTAATGTTTTGTTATGAATTTCCTGAAATTCAGTGCCATATTAGCTGAGACAAACTCATACAGGTGATATTTTTTTCAGAACTTTTGTGGCCTCTAATGTGTTCAGTTTATGTTGCAGTTTAGATAAATAATTTGGCATTTAATGCCTCTAAATCCCAGGTACTTGTTTGTTGAGTAAGATGACACTTGTTTTTAGACATGCCTCAGTTTCAAAGTGTCTCATCATGTCTTGGGAGAGCTGCAGTTTTCAGGAACAGGCAGTAATGGAAAGGTAGACCAGTCTAGTGAGTAGCAAACTGGAGATAGCAAAGCTAATCTCAGTCAGTGGTCTTTCTCCCAATGCCCTTGACTTTGTTCCCCACCTGTCTCCAAAATTATTTGTTCTTGCTTGCCACCCTTTGACTTCTTTAAATTTTTCCTGTGCCAAGCACAAGAAAAGAAAGAAATTGTAATGGAGAAGTGATGTGAAGGATGATATTTAGCAGAGCAACTGCTGAACCCAGTCTGTTTCAATGTATTGTGAATGTTGAGCTTCCAGGCTTTCAGCTTGTCTGGGAGCTGATAATGCTGCTTCTGGGGTGGAGAATGGCTGTGCTGTGCTGGATTGAATGGACAGGTCTGGCTTGTTCTTGCAGGAAAACAGATTCTGCAAGAGTAGAGAAAGGCAGAAGGCCTCTGATGCTGTGCTAAATGTGACTGATTGTGGTGGTTTGGCAGTTATGCTTCCCCCGCCCCCAACATTGAAATAACCCAGGCTACAACTCAGTCGGCTGAAAGTTAATAAATGAAGCTTTATATTTACGGCTTTGTAAAATATGCAAGCAGCTATCTACAATATATAACAGATATTTACAGATATATACAATGAAAAGGTAATACAGAAATGCCACACCCCTCCCAGAGATCAGAATTCCCAAGAGGGGTTCCCAACCACCCTGCCACCTTCCCCCCTACTTCCCAGTCTTTCCCACTATGTCTTATGTGCCAGGTAAGTTAGGTAGATCAGCCAGGGGTGTTAGTAGCAGGAAACTGCTTAGTGAAATTACACGGATCCAGCTCAGAAGGGACGGAGAGATGCAGCAGCTAGAATTGCTCAAAGCGCTCTGGCTTATCTTTGTTTGGATTCTAACTTCTATACTGTCCAGTAAACAAATGAGTGGAGTAGAATCAAATTTTCTTTTTTTTCATCAGCCTATAATCCAATTTCTCATTAAGAAACTCCAATTAGTTTAAAAAAGCACACTGATGAAAAGGAACATCTTGAACCCTTTAGTGAGATCACTGAAAAGGCCGTTGTCACCTGAATTTGTAGATTTTTCTGTTTTAAGAATCAGACTTAATATTGGGAATGCCAAGTTTGGCTAAAGGAAATGCAAAACTGTTAGGCTGGGCTTTGCACTCTAGACTATACTTTAGAAAGCGAATGTATTGGGAATTAGTAGTTTTGTTCTACATGCGGCTGCATTAAGAGTAGTGTGGCCAGCAGGGCAAGGGAGGTGATTCTGCCCCTTTACTCTGCTCTCATCAGACCCCACCTGGATTACTGTGTGCAGTTCTGGAGCCCCCAGCACAGGAAGGACATGGAACTGCTGGAGAGAGTCCAGAGGGCCACGAAGATGATCAGAAGACTGGAGCACCTCTGCTAGGAGGACAGGCTGAGAGTTGGGGCTTTTCAGCCTGGAGAAGAGAAGGCTTCGAGGAGACCTTATAGCAGCCTACCAGTATCTGAAGGGTGCCTACAGGAGGGCTGGGGAGAGACTGTTCACAAGGTCTTGTAATGACAGGACGAGGGGGAATGGGTTCAAATTGGCGGAGGGGAGATTTGAATGGGATGTTAGGAAGAAATTCTTCACAGTGAGGTTGATGAGGCACTGGAACAGGTTGCCCAGGGAGGTTGTGTCTGCTCCCTCCCTGGACGTGTTCAAGGCCAGGCTGGATGAGGTCTTGAGTGTCCTGATCTAGTGGGAGGTGTCCCTGCCTATGGTGGGGGGTTGGAACTGGATGATCTTGACTGTCTCTTCCAACCTAAACCGTTCTATGATTCAGGATTGAACTTGTGTTAGTCTTTGTCAGCTTACTATTTTTTACATACTTCAAAATAGTCTGATATAAAGGAAATAGTTGTTTCAGGTAAATTTACAAAAGTTAATTACATAATCTGTATTTGTCCTTAAAATATGGCCCCTGGTATTTAAGTCACCAAAGTATCAGTTTGGGCAACTTGGTATATGTAATGTCACCTAAGTATTTAATTTCTATCTGCGTAGCTGCCAATTCTATAGCCTTAAAGTTGTGTGCGGTGGTTTGGGTTTTTTTTGTTTTTTTTTTTTAAAGCAACAGGTCTCTACATACTAATAAGAATGGCTTGAAGAAATGTACTGCAGTATCTTTATAATGAAGTTAAAAATAGTAATTTCTCTTAGACTGTAGTATAAAAAATCTAATTCAGTCAGGCTTCCCATGTGGCAGGGCCCCCCCTTCCAGTATGAAGGCCCTGATGTAAGAAAATATTTTTAAAAATTGTACTAAATGTCAAATACTTAATTTTAATCTCTTCAACAAATGAGTCTTGGTATGGTTTGCTGATATGTGCACACATACCTGGGCATGCTGCTGCACAACAGCTGTGTGCTGGGGTTTTGGTTGCTGTTTGTTCTTCCCCCCCCGCCCCCACCCCTGCCCCAGGAATCTGGAGGTGAAGATAAATACTTCATTTTTATGCGTGCGTTGCAGGAATTTCAGTATCAGAAATATTTGATTTAGGAAAAAAAAAAAAAATCCTGGCTTGTCTGTTACGGCGTAAACCAGTCTTATCATTTCTTTCTGCCACATGAGCTGTTGCCTCTGTGACCTCAACACTGGATCCCATGGATCTGGTGCTGCAAACAAAGTTCGGTCCTTTTGGGCGGGTGCTCCTCCTGAGGCCAGGGAGGTAACAGGAGTGCAGTGGGGAGGGACTGGGTGGGACCTCCTGTTTTCACAACTATGAAACCTGGACTTTGGGTGGGGTCAGGAACTGCAGGTGTGATGGGGAGCAAATGTGCCCACCCGTGACCACCCCTTTCTTCAGAGTCTTGCTTGCCTGAACGTGAGCTAAAAAAGGATTATTTTAACAAAGATTAGTCTTTCGATACATGTTGTACACTCAGCAGACAGATGATCTTGAGCCTAAGGTGAAAATCAGGTGCTTTGAAAGGTCCATTTTTCCCATCCTCTGAGACAGGGAATGAAGGAATTAACTTCTATTTTATTTTTTGTGCTTTAATTTAAAATATATTGAACTATTATAGATGAAAGCTTCTCTGCCTGCTTTCCATTACATGGAACTGAATGAGTTTTTCATCAGTAAAAGATCAATGAATTTCTCAGGTCAGCATTTTACTTTTTAAGTGACAAGGGTGAGTAGTCAAGTTGGTCTTAGTTTCACACTTTAATGCAAACCGGGACTGACACCAGTGTAAATCTGCGATTTTTGGGGAGAGATTTATCTTTATCAGACTAAACTTGCAAATTTTCACATTCTGTCACTTTAGTGAAGTAAAAACTTCTTCATTAAGCTTGTCTGAATTTAGGACCAACATTCTGTTTGTCTGGTTGGTGTAACAGCATTACCAAACATGTTTGAAGCACATGCAATGGAAAAGTCTGTGTGTAAACAAACATTTGCAGATCTTTATAAAATCGGTAGTAGAGGTAAGGTTGCAAACTGATGTATTTCTACATTTAAAGCAGAAGCTGAGTTGTGTTAAAACTTGAGTCTTTCCATTTTCTTTCACAGTACAATCAGAACTTAAAACCAAGCCAGCTGACCATGTGGAAACAAATTAAGAAGTAACACTGAGCTAAACAAATTTCATCTACTCCTCATGTAGAAACTCAAGCATATGACTTTTTTTTTACAGTACCAGTGTAAACGTAGATTACGTTTCAGTCTTTTAGCCTTTGTTTAAACAAAAGCATACTTTAAATGCCATGGTAATTTGTTCTTTGACTTTAATTTTCTATTTTTGAATTTCCATTGATAGGTGAGTTGTGTTTGGCTGTTTTTATTTCCAGGCTGTGGCCACAGTCTTTGTGCAAAGCTTGTTTTTTTTTTTTAAGATCAGCCGCTGAACCTTTGTGTTGTTTTATTGATGCTTCTTCATTCTTCAATTTTCAATTCTGCTGGCTAAATAGAACTAGAAAACAGATAGGTGGTGATTTATCTGTGCCTTTGTGTAAGTAGCCGTTCCTGTAGCGGAATATTTGACCAGTTGTAGTGCTGTTGTTTAGCGCTGTTTATTTAGACTTTTATAAATAGTTCCAAATTTTTCCCTTCGGTTTTTGAAGTTAAAACCGTGTGAATGACTTCCTCTGAGGTTTTGGTGGTTTGGTCTGCCACCGTGTGGTAATTCGAATACGTGTTGTAAAAAGCGTCGGACTGCAGCTGTTACCTTCGTGGGTTTATATACTTCGTGGATTAGTTAGAGGCGACTTTCAGGGACGCTGCGAGCTAGCAAAAATGTTTGTGTAAGCCTTAGTGGGGTTGAATTTAGCTGATGCTTTAAGATTTTGCCCAACTAGATGCATAAATCACACAGGCAGGCTATGTCCTTGAAAGACTAAGGTCTTGTAGGGAAAAAAAATTAGAAGCAAAAGTCCCCTTAGAACTTAGATTGGCTACTGCTGTAAAGGGGAACAGAATGGTTCTATAAATATATTAATGGCAAAAGAAGGGCAAGGACAACCTCCACTCTTTACTGGATGCAGAGGGGAACAAAAGATGAGGAAAAGGCAGAGGTACTCAACACCTTCTTTGCCTCAATCTTGAATAGTGGGACAGATTGCCTTCAGGACAACTGGCCTCCCAAACTGGCAGATGGAGCCAGGGACCAGTATAGTCCCCCTGTAATCCAGGAGGAAGCAGTAAGGGACCTGCTGAGCCACTTGGATCCTGACAAGTCCATGGGACTAGATGAGATTCATCCTAGGGGGATGAGAGAGCTGGCAGATGAACTGGCTAAGCTGCTCTCCATCATTTATCGACAGTCCTGGCTCTCTGGAGAAGTCCCTGAAGACTGGAAACTGACCAATGTGATGCTGGAAGAAGGAGCCAGAAAATTACAGACCTGTCATCGACCTCAGTGCCAGGCCAGCTTATGGAACAGGTCATCTTGAGTGCAATTACACAACACTTACAGGATGGCCAAGGGATCAGGCCCAGCTAGCATGGGTTTAGGAAGCGCAGGTCCAGCCTGACCAACCTGGTCACCTTTTATGATCAGGTTACCTGCCTGGTGAATGTGGGGAAGGTTGTGAATGTAATCTTCCTGGACTTCAGCAAAGCCTTTGACACCGTCTGCTACAACAAGCTCCTGGCAAAGTTGACAGCTCGTGGCCTGAACAGATCCACTTTGAAATGGGACCAGAGGGTGGTGGTGAATGGTGCCACATCCAGTTGGCTACCAGTCATGAGTGGTGTGCCCCAGGGATCAGTGCTGGGCCCGATCCTGTTCAGTAACTTTACTGATGACCTGGATGAGGGGATTGAGTTCAGCATCAGTAAGTTTGCAATTGTCAACCTGTTGGAAGGTAGGAGCGCCCTGCAGAGTGACTTTAACAGGCTGGATGGGTGGGCAGAGGCCAGTGGGATGAGATTTAACAAGGCTAAGTGTAGGGTTCTACACTTTGTCCACAACAGCCCCAGGCACTGCTGCAGGCTGGGGATAGAGTGGCTGGAGAGCAGCCAGGCATAGAGGGAGTTGGGGGTGGTGGTAGATTCTAGCTGAACATGAGCCAGCAGTGTGCCCAGGTGGACAGGAGAGCCAATGGCATCCTGGCCTGGATCGGGAACAGTGTGGCCAGCAGGATAAGGGAGGTTATCCTTTCCTTGTACTTGGCACTGGTCAAGCCACACCTTGAGTACTGTGTCCAGTTGTGGTCCCCTCAATTCAAGAGAGAGGTTGAGGTACTGGAATGTGTCTGGAGGAGGGCAACGAAGTTGGTGAGGGGCCTGGAGCACAGCCCTATGAGGAAAGATTGAGGCAGGTGGGGTTGTGCAGCCTGGAGAAGGGGAAGCTCAGGGGTGACCTCATTGCTGTCTATAGCTACCTAAAGGGAGGTTGTAGCCAGATGGGGGTCAGTCTCTTCTCCCAGGCAACCAGCACAGAACAAGGGGACACAGTCTCAAGTAGTGCCAGGGGAGGTATAGGCTGGATATTAGGAGAAGTTCGTCACAGAGAGACTGATTTGCCATTGAAATGGGCTGCCCAGGGATATAGTGGAGTCACAGTCCCTGGAGGTGTTCAGGAAAAGACTGGATGGGGCAGTTAGTGCCATGCTCTAGTTGATTGGATAAGGCTGGGTGATAGTTTGGACTGGATGATCTTGGAGATCTCTTCTAACCTGGCTGATTCTATGATTCTAAGTTATTTTCCTGATAAGTTTTGTGGTTTTCTTTTTTTTTTTTTTTTTTTGTTTGTTTTTTTTCCTATTTT
>VWZI01013575.1:347892-374934 GCA_013396835.1 Psilopogon haemacephalus | reverse complement strand
TTGCCAAGTGTATAGAATATAGAAATAAACTTTAATATCTTACATTGCTCTTGTTTCTCTGTGTTATTTTTTTCAGAAATGGCTTTTACTAAACCATTGTTCAATCTGTTGGATTTTACCACCCTTAACACAAATACTTGAAAAACTGGTGACCTAATGACAATAACTTGACATTCTCTTTTTTTTTTTCAAGTGGCTTTCTTACTCTTTAATGCTATAGACTGATCAGAAGTGTGCAGTGCCTACTAACAACATGGAAATATTTTCTTTTGACTCTAGTTTTCTCTACCTTGCACTATTATTGAGAGTTTAATTGAAAGGGATGATGCTTGACTTCAATGCCAAACTTTGGGTGCTAGAGGGTGCTGTTTCCTGATAGACAGCCTCTTGAAAGGTGCACACAGAATGGACTACAGCACACTTCTCAAACAGCTGTGATTTTAGTGCCAGTGCACATCAGCTGCAGTGCTATAATAACTGCTTGCTACTTTTTTTTTTTGCATATCAAACCTCTCTTATCTCAATTCTGTGTCCTCGTGTTGCTGAAACCGGAGACCTTAATGGGACAGATAATGAAGATTTTATTTTATTTTTCTTAGCCTTGCTCTTTTTCAGATCTCTTAATACCTGATTTTTTTCTTTTTTTTTTTTTTTTTTTTTTTTTTGGGGTGGGTGNCTTTTTCCAAATCCTTTATCTCTGTTTTTTTTTTTTTTTTTTTTTTTTTTTTTTTTTTGGGTGTGTGTCGCTTTTTTATGCGAGGAACTCTAACCTGCAGTTCCTGATGTAGGGACATATGAGATGTTGCATTTGCAAATATTTGACCAGTGTGTTTTGAAGCTGGGATTACTTATGTTTTGAGAAGTGGTCACTGAATTTATCTTGTCTGTTGCTTGTAAAACTAATCAGAATGATTCTCTTCAATGATTTCATGCCTTTTCCTTTCTCTGAATAACTTCAATTGTATTTCTCTAGGAATGTAACCTGTGTTCTTCACTGCTTTGTACATCTGCGTGGTTGATCATTAGCTTTGCTTCACACAGCAGTTCTGGAAAACATGTCAATGGATCCCTTTTACCACGCATTTCCACTTACAGATTTGTGAAGCCCTTTAAGAATAGCATCTTTAGTAGTCCTTTTATTCATCTGTGAATCCTTTGCTGCAGTTAGTCTCTGCCCCTTGAGAGAAATCTCAGTGCAAGCTTCTCCTGTCTCTGCTTGTTGTTACAAAGCTTTGCTGGAAACAAATTACCTTCTGGATAGGTTCTTTTCCCTGTAATCCACTACAGTGGGCATCTGATTCTCAGTGGTCCACTCCCAGCTTCCCATGGCAGCTCTGAACTCTGTCCTGTCTGGGTGAATTGCAGCAGTGCTACAGGCACTGTCGGACTTTTGTCTTATCCCCCTACTAATACAGAGCTCAGGAGCCTCTGCTCACCGTCAGTGTGTCTGGCAAGCTAGCAGACTAGTAGACAAATCCTTTCACCTTCCTAGTATTGAAGTGAAACAGCAATTGCTCTATTTCCTTTCCAGAGCTTTCTATGTTCAAGGTCCCTCCATTTCGCACAGTTCACAATTACTTTTGTCCTTTGTGTCTCCTGTGCTCCACACAGAAGGAGTAAAGCTTCTAGGAGGCAAAGGAATAGAAATGAAACCACAGGATTTTGGTTTGTGCATTTCTTCCACTTTATCAAACTGAATATTTGAATTTTTTCAGTGAGAGAAAAAGGCATTTCTTTTTGAGACATCTATTTAAGTCTTAACCACTGAGATTTTCTGATCTGTATCGTGGTTTAAACAAACACTGGAGCATTTTTATACTTGAATTTAAGTAAGAAAAACTAAAATCTAGTTCAATATATTCTCTGTGCAGCTTCAGTCCTAATGTCTATCCGAATACTACATCTAGCATTCTTCCACTGTCGGAAAACAGAAGTTTTTCTGTACTCTGCGTTCAAGTTTAAGTATGCAAATATTTCCCAGTGACTAAATTTTTCATAAATGTATAGTTTTTATATAGTTTTATATATTCTATTACTTAAAAACATCTTCCTAAAATAACTCACAAGTGTTAGTTTATTCCAGGTTTGTCAGCCTCAATTAGTGGTAGTGAGCCATTGCTCTGATTTTCATTGAATTACGGATTGTAAGTTGTCTCTTAACTAGCACCCTTAAAGAATGGATCATAAAACAGCATCAAATCTATAAGCCAAAGTTAAATAATCCTAGAAATTGTGTGCTGCACTGAAGCTTTCTTTTAAGTGTTCTAGTGATTTGAAATAGAACTTCAGCAAACTCTCTAGACTGACATTAGTGTTTCCATGGTTGTGTCTTAGGAAGTTTAAGTCATGGGTAGCATTTTCATATCTTTATTAAAGGTTGTTAAGCTGGATATTGGAGGTCCACCATAGTCAGATGCGACACTTGGCTATATGACTACGATTTTATTTATGATGTCTTCTCTTTTTAAAATTACCTTGTGCCAACCTTTTCTTGTTTAAGCTTGTGATATTCCTTGCATTGGAAGAGAATGCAGTTCTATGAGTATTTATGTACTGTTGTTTTTTTGGGCAATTTTGTTTCCCCTGAGCATGAAAACACTGATTTCCATGAGCTCATGTTATGAAATAAGTTGAAGTTTTTAGGTATATTGCCACTGGGAAGCAGTTGTTGAGAAGTCAGCTCACTAGAGTTCTGGATCAGACTTGTTTCCTGGGCATAAGTAGTGACAGCAACAGTAGAAAGGTTTCTGTGTTTGTATTTTCCACTGTGAACATACTATCATTCTTACCCATTCTGCATTCCCTGTTTTGGCAACTTGCCTTTTAATCTCCTGTGAATGTGTTCTTTTCAAATATTCTGCTGCCTCTATGAGGGCTCCAGGGTCTTTGGAAACCCATTATTTTAACATCTTGTATGAAATAGAGAATACTAATAATTTTTTCCTTATGTTTGTAGGATTTGGAGATCGTGTATTCCTATTTACATGGCATGGAAGCCTTGTCTAATCTGAGAGAGCATCAGCTAAGGTATGATGAAAACATGTGTGTGTTAATGTGGTAACAAAGCAAAGAGACAGGTTTGGGAACTACACACTACTTCTTTGTACCTTCCTCAAACTGAAAAGCTGGCTGCCTCTACATCCATTTCTTCTCTATTGTCTTAGCACTTTTTCTTGTATGTGCACGTGTTTATGCCTACTTGTTTCTTGTGATTTCTGTTACAGATATGTTTGTTTGGTCTTTTTTTTCTCAAACATTAAGACTAGAAATAAACACATTACATAAAGAGTACAAGTTCTAGTCCTGAATGTAAGCGATGTAGTTCTACTTTGAAAGGTGGCCATGATCATATTCAGTTAAAGTGCCTTGTATTGCACTATTATATGCAAGATTTTTAGCACATCTAGTTTTGCACAGCTGAAGTTGTTTAATGTTAAATTGTTTACAATGATCAAAGTGTGCACATATGGTTGATGTGTGCTTCTTGGCTTCCTGTGCAGAATGATGTTCTTGCTGAGGAATGTGTGGAACTTGCCCTCCCAGCAGAGTGAATTCCTAGAAGAGAGCTTCTGTTGACAGTACCATACATGGAAAAGGCTGGGCTTCTGTCAGATTAGGGATACCACAGAAACCTCTGAGATGCATTAAAACCCAGTATATTAAGTATAGCCTCTAGTAGAGAATAACTTACATTATGACTTGCTGATGATCTCATCCTGAATGAATTACACTTATGTAGGAAGTAGACAGAGATGGGTTTTGAGCAAAAATTAAGACACCAGTACTGACCAAAGCTAATTAAATTTTTTAAATATTTGAGAAAGCAATGTAATTTATATTACTTGGTTGCTGTACTTTTTAACTCTTTCAGTTTAAGACAACTCAAGACAGTCCTAGTGGTGAGCTTGCATGACTTTCTGAAGAGTGTACTTCCTTTACTCCCCATTCAGAGAGGAACAAAACTTGCTTGTTAAATTGATTCTATTTCCTATAACGTCTCCTTTTAGGTGGCCAGTTGCCCAGCATTTTGTAAGGCTAGTAGGGCATATTCTGCTGTTGAGCAGTAGCTTTCAGATATGACTGCTAATAATGACTTCTATTCTGGTATCTCCTCACCCATAACCTCATGTTTGCTCTCCCCTTACCTCTCAAAACAGAGTATCAGAGGGACAAGGTGAGTTTCCTTAAATCAGAAGCAGAGAGCTGCTTTTTGCTGTTTGTAAAGGATTCTGTCAAGACCTGATTGATTTTATACTGGCAACCAAGCAGTGACTGAGAAAGAGAAGGTTGTGTGGTTCAGTAAGTTCTTGGGTTTTATTTTGCTGCGCCAGGAAACAAGAAGATTTTTCATTAGCTGAAAGTGACACACAATAAAAAAATACTTAAATGATACAGACATTTCTTATAAGAGGAGTTCTCATAGGTGACCAAAGAGTAGATCTAAAATACCAGGCTGGAGGGAAGGCTGTGTTACCAAAACTTGATTTTTAAATAGGAGTGCTTTGTTTTAAAAGTTTTTAAAAATTATCAGACAGAATTAAGATTTCTACTTTCTGTTAACGATGTACAAATAATCAGGATTACCACTGTAAGTCTGCCACTTCTTAACAGAAAAAGGGTTATTTCCTAGATGGTTGAGTTTGTAAGTAGAATTGTGAAACAGATGACTGCTGAGATCTTTTGTAGCAGCCTGTTAGTTATTGAAGTGAATGGTAAGGGAAATGGCAATAAAAAGTGTAAATGCTCCATCAAACACCAGCCAACTCTTCCAGGCCTTCAGATCCACTCTTTCTTGAGACATTCTGCCTGAGCAGGAAATATATAGCATTTTTGTCCACTTACGATATCATCAAAGTGAGGCAGTTGTTGGTGCAAAGAGATTCTGATGACTGATCCTGTGAAGAATGAGAATTTCTTTCCCAAATGGAAACGTAGTTCCTAATTTGGATGTTCTCATGAGCCTCTTAGACAAATCTTTGTCTGACTGTATGTCAAATAGCCTTGGTGTTTGCAGTTTGCTTCAGAGCCATCAAGAGTCTGAGTGAGGCACTGAGATTTGTTTCTTTCCTCCACCCCTCCCCCTCTCCCCCAATACTTTATAAGATCTGTTTCCTTAAGAGAGTAAACAGAAATGACATGTTAATTTTTTTATGCCAAGTTAGCATTGCTTACCTAAGTACTATTATTGTTGCTATTATGCCACATTTGTCACGCAGAAAGTGAATGTGAAAATGCTTTAATCTTTCCCTTTAGACATCGAATTTTCCTGCAGAGAATTCTATTTTGAGGCCTTTGAGATATCAGCATTAAAATCTCATGATAATTTGTAACTTGCTGCATTATAACAAAATGAGAATCGTTGAGTTACCTTGTAACATAATTTGTTTTACATGTTGGGCCTGACTTTAAAATAGGAGCAACACTTATATTGCAGTATCTCTGATTAGTGTTAAATATCAAAGATTTCCATCCATTTATGAAATTCTGAATTTTCTTTATAAAGACGTTTGCTTACTTTTATCAGAATACTTTATAAAATGAGATCAATATAATTTCATAGAACTTTTTTTATGACAGCACTTATATCTGGTGTGCTAAATCAAATTTGATCTTGAATGAAGTAACTTTAATGCATAGACTTAATTTTTATTTTGAGAAAAAAACCATATCTTACCTTTAAATTGTTTGTTATTTTTTATAGGTGCTGGTGACAAACATGGAATGCTGAGTATCTTTCAGAAAGTGAAGTCTTTGTAACACTGATAGAAATCATAATTAAGAATTACTACTTTCCTTCTCTTTCAGACTGATGTGTGAAACAGTTAGATATGAAAGACATGAAGCAAATGAAGTTCTGTATTAGTAAGTATTTCTGCTTCCTTTCATATCTTATTGAAAGTAGCAATTAATTTTAAACTGTATTAATAGACCACACATTTCACAGAATCACAGAATAGCATTTACCAGTGCACAGCCTATAAACATAGGAGGCACTCACTTTTCATTGTGAAACAGTGGAGAAATTTGCTGGTGCTGGTGAGTGACATAGTAGTGACTCTTGCTTGGCGATGGGTTATATTAATTTTTGTAACCAGTAAGATTATATAAAATTAGGTGATGTGGGTTGTCTTCAAATGAGGAGTGAGTTTCCATGTAGTCTTACTTCAGTTTTGCCTGAGTAGTGATGATCAGCTTTTCATGCAAGAGGTGCCAAATTGACACATTTAATATAGCTTATGAGGAGGGATGTGATCTAATGTCAACTCAAATTTATAGTGCAGATCTGAGGATTGTAGTTGCTTTGTTTATGCAAGCAACTCATTGAAATAAGTTTTATCAGATCTTTTCACTTATTGCCACTAAAATTAGGCTTCAAAGGTTTTTCTGGGTTGGACATTTAAACACACAAAGAATGCAGTTTGTATACCCTTTTTCACATTTATAATTTTTCCTCTATTAACCACGAGGAAGATGTGATTGAACAAACTTTAATGCTAAACTTTGACTGTTCAGCAAAATTCATGTCTAATCAAACCCGGTAATCAGCTATGTATGGGAAATGCATGAGATGAAAATCTATAGATGGATAGATCATTTTAATTAGACCAATATAATCTTTATTCATTTTGCAGACTATAATTTGCTAGTGACTACAGTGCTGGTGATCTGTCCTTCTCATGACAGTTGTTTTAGGTCCATCTTGTATAGTATAATGTTAGTTTGGAACCAGTATAACTCATTCTAACTACTTAAGTTTGAATTATACACTGAGTGAATTTAAGGGTGCTAGTTATGCATATACTTAAAGCAGACAAAAGTTAGTAGGAAATATGTGCCAGTGAAAATACAGTGCCCAAGCAGAAAATGATGAAATCTGGGTTAACTTGCAGTGCTTTTTGCTCTTTTTTGCACTGATATCCTTTGTCAGTCCTTTCATGGGACTTCATCTTCACCTTGGTTGTTTGCCTGTCATTCCTATTTACTCACTCTTTGACATTTTTTCACCATGATTTATTCAGTAGATTTTATGGGCAGTTCAGCAATTTCTGTATAGAGAAAACTAATGCAAATTGTGCTCTTGCTGGTATTTCAGTGACTTAATGTTTAATGACCAAAACGTGAAAGTTAACAGCTAAAAATTGTTTAAATAAAAATGTCAGTATTTTGAAGCCAGAAGTATATGTACTGGGTAGTAGCTTAATATTTGATATTTTTCATGGACAGTTTAATATTTGCTTGTTAAGAAAATACAATGTAACAACATGTAGTTTAAGTGGCCTATTTTTAGGATAACGAGCTTGAAGGAATCTTTGTTTTGTTTCTTTCACAATTTCAATATATGCATTGAAAAGGGGAAAAAAAACCCCATAACCAAACAAAATAAACCCACAAAACTGCCCCAAAGAAAAAAACAAAAAAACCCCCTCCCAAACCCCAGATAAATAATCAACAAGCCAACCAGCCATAACCAACAAAAAATCCAACGCGAATTCCAATTTTACAGTGTACATGGTTGGGGAAAAGAATTGAGTACTAGAGGAGATGAATAATGTGATAGCCAGGTTAGGATCCATTCAATTATGAGTTACAGGAAGTGAGCTGGGAGCATACAGTGCGGTCACCTTTGATTGAATATACCAGAATTTATCAGTCAAAGCTCTTATTTTGGTCACAAAGACTAAGGTTTTAACAAGTATGAAATCTGAACTCTGAAGTTACTTGCACTGAAATCTGAAATCAGGTACTAATCTTTATCCTTTGGAAGTACCTATTAAAATAGCTGTAACTTTTGGAGACATTCACTCACCTCTGTATGTGACCTGCCTGAGGTACAACTTCATTGTCTGTCAATATGGATAAGCTAAATCTTTATCCCTAAATGCTAACCTGAAAACAGACAAAATTGCTCTGTTTATTTGAGCAAAATTTTTTCACTGTCAAAATTTTGGTCATACTTGCACTGTCAGTAGTACTTAAAAAAAAAAGTAAATTCCTTTCCATGTATACAGTGCTAGAAGTAATTATACACATCCAGTAGAAATACAGTGGTTTTTTTATTCTCCATTGTTGAAAAAGAAGTTAATTTTCTTAATATCCCTATAGATTATCCTTTTGGTCATTAAAAAAAAATCATATTGTTTAAAATTGGTGCATATCATCTGCATTTACTATCAGCAAGTGTACATGGTAGTGACAAATTCTCAAACCCTACAGCCATCTCACTGTTTATATGGAAACTGGGTCATTAAAAGTGCCAGATCAGCTTGAATTGTTCATCATTTGCTACTCATCCTACTACTTTGATTTGAAGGGAATTTAATGATGAAAAGGCTTAACCTGGAGAGTTTTATTTGACACACATACCTGATTTTTAATTTTTTTACTTATTACCTCTATTCACATCTATTTAAATATTCTGTTAAAACAAGCAAACAAACAAAAACCGAAGAACCCTGCGAACTCAAACATTTAACTTGGTCATTTGATAGCTATTTTTATCAGTAGTTCAAAGGAAAAAAAAAAGTTACTTTTTTCATATCTATGTGGTTGTAATTCTTGACTTTTCTAGCAATAAGTTTTTAATTAATGTTTGGAAAGGATGTGTATACCTCTTGACAGGTGAATAAAAGTTTTCAAATTTAACTGTAAATGTTTGCTATGATGGCAGGGAGGAATCTTTGGCAGTAACTGTTCTGCATATGAGCATATTAGTAATTTTAGTTTTTAATTGAAGGAGCACCTTGTTTCCCCCTTAGGCACATAGGGACTCTGTGGTTTTCAGCCTTGCTGTTTAATATTTCAATCTGTATATATGGTGTTTAGTTTACTATTTCTGTAAGGATGTCTTGTATGTTTTAAAGTTTTTCTAAGTTTCCCTTATTTTAATTTCTAAAAACATTGGATCAGCAGAAAATATTTAAAGTTTTGATGACCTACTGTCCTAAGTCATTAAACAATAAAATCTTATGTTTCTGAATTGCCGTGATAGCACGTTTTCATCATCATGTTCTCTTCAGTTTCTGAGTGATTGAACCAGGAACTGACTTAGCTGCTGCCTGTAATATAACAAAAAAAAAAACAAAACAACATAGGTGATTGTATTGTAAAGTGTGTTTTAGTATTTTTGAGAACCTTTTAATGAGAGTCTGATAGGATATGTGCTCCCACCTCCATTGTGTCTCTACTGAGAAGATTTCAGAATGGGTATTTTTGGATTTAAGCCTTTATTAGTAACAAATTTCCTTGTCTGTAGCCTTTCAGTGGTATGCTACTGGTTTTGATTGAACTGACCCTTAGAAAAGGACACGTGTTTAAAGAGGAGTAGTTATTTCTTGGACATCTTAAGCTGAGTTTTAGTGTTAATGTCTGTAACTGGAAAAAAGCTCTTGTTTATGTTTCTGTGCTTCTGTGTCACTTATGCAGCTTTCTTTAATGAAATACTGTTTTCAGAGGACTGTGTTGTGGAAAAACCATAGTCACTGGAGTTTGGACAGAAAGATGTTACTTGTAAACCCAAGTTATTAGGACAGAGAATGTCTATGGCTAACATGAGAATTAGCCATATCTTCAGTTTCTAAATTGCTGACTATGGTAGGCAGTGTGTGTAATACTTCTATTTGTGCAATAATGTTTGTCTTGCTTTTTCCTCATTCATCACCTGTAATGCAACATGGAATGAAAACCATCCAATTGTATTAAGGTTATAGTGCTTATATGGGGGAGGAGGGGGTAGAGATGGAGAGAGATAGGAGATGTAAAGCAGAGGGCTGTCAAAAGGATGAAGATACGTAGTTTCTATTGCTTTTTTTTATATTTCCATGTTTTGAACTAAATTCACAGGTCCGGTGGTAGTAATACCATCATTCAGTCTTAGCCAGGTTGTCTGAATTACATCACCACAGCAGGGCACAGAAACCCAAGCACTTTTGCTTTGTGCTAGCCATGCAGCAACTTGGCCTAGCTGTCAAAACTTGAAAAGAATGAAATCTGAAAAGGAAGTAAAGGAGCGTGACTTTTTGGTTGCTATTCAAACACTCTACAGTTTTTTTTAGATGAAAACATTACTGTCTTTATGAGGTTGAGTGGATGCCTGAAGAATGCTGGAGGGTGTTTGCTGTGTGTAGCTCTGGGACAAGTTGTGTTAAGAGGGCCACCTAAAGGTGCTGGGAAGATACACTTGGGGCAGTGAGTGTCAGGGAACTTGCAGAGCTTCTTCAGGAGGATACTTATCATAGGTACTGTCATCTGTCCCAGAACACATGCATTACACAGTCAAATAGGGATTTTGGATGTAGTTGTAAAGCATCTGATTATGTTTTAGCTAAATGGCTATGCTGCAGGGTTATTTGCAGCAGTAGGTCTATGTAATTAATGTACAGCAGTTCTGTATAAGGACAGGTGAGAAAGAGATCTATATAGGTTTGTGTCTTAAATAATTGAAGGTCTAAAAGGCTACAGAAAAAAAAAATTCTAGAGCGCATGGATGTTGAGCTGTTTCCGCTAGTGATATTCCAAGTTACCAGTAAAATTATTCTCTTACGCTATTTGATGCTTTACTGTTAGCCAGAATTGCTGTTTTTTGGATGGGATGCATCGCATCTGTTTGTGGAGGCTTGCATCACGTTTTCATATTTACTATCCTTGTTTGTGGAATATTCCTGACTTCAGAGAGCCCCTATAAAAAATTTCTTCCTTGGTGTTAGAGAAATATGAAATGCTTTGGGAATTCTTTCAGCTGCTTTAAATACATAGTAAACTCAGAATATATCTGTTCAAAGCAATTGTTCTGGGTCAGTGTATGGTTTTTCAGGTAGACCTCTGCAGGCAGTACATAAATTCATTATTCTTGTGCATCCATGGGTTTCTGTGAAAGTCATGCAGTGCAAGATTTAATAATGTAAAGAAGTGCTGCAGCAGGGCTTGTCTCCTTTTTTCTGTTCTTTTTCCCTAAAGCATTCCTAAAGGTGTATTGCTGCTTCTGATAGTCAGCCAGTTGCCAAAGTGGTGTTGGAATACTGCCAGATCTGCACTGCAGTAAATCAGGAATCTGAATTCAGCTGTTGGGCAGTGGATACATTTTCTGTTGGGAATTTCTTAGGCAATATGTATCATTAAAACAAATGCATGCAAGGACTTGGCAGTCAGCTCTGTGTAAGCAAATGCTGAATCAAGGCTTCTTAATAGTGTCAGTGGTCAATGTTACAGTCTGTTGGCTTTACATGTCCAGACCTCTGTGTTATTGTTTGACCTGATTTTGAGACTTCTTTTAATGAAGACTAAAGAGCTTTTGAGAGGATTTTAGTTTTCACCTTCTTTACTGTAAATGTTTAGCTAAAAGCTATCATGATTTTGTTGTAATTTTGAGAATGAAAGCTTTGTGTTTAGAGAAGTGTTAAAAGTGTAAGATATAATAGCTGACCTGTGTCTTGGTTAACCTCCAAGTATTTTGGATGCAAGTTTTTTGTGATTTCTGTCATTGTTTTTCTGATTTAGGAAACTACACTTTTTTCTGTTCTGAATTTCCCTTTTGATATTGAGGGCTAATTCACTGTGTAAGCTTTATACTGGGAGTTCAAGGACAATAGGTCAATTAGCTTGCCTGTGTATAGTTGCATAATGTATTTATTGATTGCCTGTTTAATCAGCTTAGACTGCCACACATTACTGACACTGCAGTAATTCCAATTTGACTCAATTTTCTGGTTTACCTTACCAGTTTTGTTTCAGAAGTGGAAAAGAATAAAAATAAATACTCTAAAGAAAAAAAGTTACATCTGATAATTTGTTTTAATGAATACCAAGGGATTTTTCCTTTGGTTTGTTCATTTCCCCCTCCTGCTACCAGGAGAGAAGAGACCAGTTTTCATCTTGTGTCTATTAGCAAAAGATAATCATAGACCTCATTTGAAACATGCACTTTGAGATTGCTATTTAGTGAAAATTAGAAGTTCTGAATTCTGAGTTATCAGTTTTATTACTGGCCGTATGTTAACTTTTTCTTACTTAGAGTGACAATTAGGAGTAAGAATTAATGTAACTTCATACTAATTGAAAAATCAGCTCGTGATTTTTAACTTTTAGTTTTTGAGAGTACCCAATTGGTTTTATTTCTGTTTGGGATATACCCCTTAATGCTATCAAGAGCATCTAAAATGCTCTTGCAGATGTCATGTAGCTGCATATCTTGTTTAGAAGGGTTACAGACAGTGCTGATTATATGAGTAAACAGTTTTCTGATTGATAGTTAGAGCAGTACAGTGCTAGTGGGTAGGATATTCAGACAAATCTACCTGAGAAAATTGTTAAACTTGGACATGTTTGACATTGTAAGGTGCTTCAGGACTAATATTTAATTTTGGTAATAACTATTCAGTTAAACTATCTATTACTTTCAGCGTACAGAGAATAACCAAAAGGAGCAAAGAAAAACAATTTGCTGATAAAATACCCTATTGTGGATGAGCTTGCAGAGCAATGTTCTCTCTGATTTCTTTTTGTGTAGTGCATGAGTACCTGAAAGAGATCTCAGTTGTAACATGTTACATCTTTGTTTCTCTTCCTCTCGAATGGAGTTCTGGGAACTCTGAACAATATCTGTTTTGAATTACTTTATATTTTCTGTCTTTATTCAACTTTCAACAGCACTGAGTGTGATTTCATGAAAATGTAACCTATTAGGTACATCTTAGTTTGCAATAAGTTATTTTATCAAAATACTTACAAATTATACAGTTTATAGGAATGGGACTATATTCTGTTTAAATGTAAGTTTTGAATGAACCTTTCAATGGCTAGAATTTTAATGATTAATAGGGAAAATAATTCTAAATATCTCTTTCACAACAAAGAAATGGTTCTTGTTGATTTCATTACCTTTTTTATGAAGTAGCTTGTTAGAATACCTCAGAATTAGAAAGTAATTCTGGGTGTTGATGTTTGACTTGATGGTCCTTCCAACATCTGGACTTGATGGACCATTCAGTTCACTGTTGGAAAGAGGCTGACACCTCTGTTATTTAGATTTCAGAATAGACACCATTTCTGTAAAGAGGATATTAAGCAGTGTGGTGGTTTAGTAGTTACCTGCCCCCACCTCCCCCAACCAGCCCCAACTTTTGAAATAAACCCCGACTAGGACTCAGGACACTGGAAGTTGATAAATGAAGCTTTATATTTATAGTAATGCACAATATACAAGCAAATATTTACAACATATAACAGATATTTACAGATATATACAATAAAAAGTTAATACAGAAACACCACACCCCTCCCAGAGACCAAAATCCCCAAGAGGGGTAACCAACCACCCCCACCACCTTTCCCCCTTCCCCAGTCTTATCTCACCACCTGTTGATGCTGAAGATAAGCTGAAGTAGATCGGCCGGGGTGTTAGTAGTAGGAAAGAAGTTAGTAGAATTACTGGGAATTAGCTTCCAAGGCAGAGAGACAAAGGAGACCATGCAAGAGAAGCAGCTGCAGCCAGAGTGGTCAGAAACTGGCTGATATCTAATGTTTTGGGTACAATTCTTAAAAACAACTTTTTTTTTTTTTCTTTCTCAATAAAGTTCTGGGTGAAGTGACATAATGTTTTCCTCTCTCAGCCAATAGTCTAATTTCTCACTCAAATCCTCCATTTCAAACCAGCACAAACAGTAATTATATGGAAGCCCTTTGCATGCTTGTTTCCATTGAGACCCCCCCCATATTGTTGAGCTATTTTTTCACTGCTGTCTTACAGGAATTATGAAACAAGTGACCAGAAGGTGTTCAGAGCAGCAAAGGCTTCTGTTTAGCTTTCAAGTCCAGGTGCTGAATTTTGCACCGAAGTTATTTGACAGAATTAAAGAATATTTGACAGTAGTCACCACAGACACCTACAAATTCTTGCCATTGTACATACTTAGATTCATTATCTTAGCTGAACTAAATGCACAAAAGTAAGCATGTGCTGAATATGATTCATTGTTCCAGAGGGGCATTTAAAAATTTTGAGTACCTTGGAAGTCTCAAAACAGTCATATGCTAGAAAGTAGATTTAAGTCTGAGTCTACTGTTTAACCTTATCAATTGTGACAGCCTTGTGACACCCTCATAGTCTATTGTATAATTATTTGACAAGTTTCTAGACAGAAGAGTTGGTAAAAGCTATGAAGTTACTTTGCGGAGTTCTGTGTTAAGCTTTTGGGAGTAATTTTCAAAGCTGAGAAGTATACTGTCTGGCTGCAGCTTGTAGTTCTGCAAAAGGACTACCATCTAGAAAGTTGGGCAGGGAAATACAATATGAAGGTGTAGCAATTCAGGCTCTAGACTTCTGTTTCTAGCTTCCAGAATTCCAATAAATAAAGGGTTTTTTGGTGTTCTTGAAAAATAGATTCCCCAGGAAATCATGTGCTCTTGAAAGTTCTATGATGCAAGAGTAGCTTTAAATGAAGTAGCTTTATTTACTATTTGTACTAGCTTAAGTGCAGATTATGAATAAAGGCTGCAGATTGAAAGCCAACACCAAAACAGTCACCAGTCTTCCAGTTTTGCATCACTGTAAGTTCGCTGCTAGGACAGCAACTCATGTTGTAGTAGTTATAAGAGAACATTAAGTCTAGTTACCTGAATCCTTTTGTTGCCTTCACAGAATGTGAATCCTGTCCTCTCATAAAGATCCCTTGCTCTTCTGCTTGCTCTTAGAATGTAGGTTTTCCTCTGCACTGTAGTCAAGTGCTTTGAGCCCATGTAGACATACAGGCATTAGTCTAGTCCTAGTGCAAGCTACAGGTGTAGTGCAGCTGGTGTCTTGAATCTAGATGTAGTCATGTTGGTTCTGTAAAGGATGGATGGAAGTTTGTGTCACCAAGGTTTCACTGGAACTTTTTTTGGCCTTAATATAGCTAGGACAGAATTACTGAATCTGTTGGTTTTATTTTTCTGATTGCTCCTTGATGTTTGACTTCTGGCTTGACTTAGTTCTGGTTCTCTGCAGGATAAATTGTTTGTCATCATACTTTCTTGGTAAGAAATTTTGTTTGCTTGGGAGAGTTGGAAAGCTGTGCTGCATTTGATAGGGAATGTAACTTGAACAATCCTGAGTTTCATCCAGGTCACTGTTCAGAATGGTAGGATGAGCTGGGAAAAAAAAATAATCAAGCAACAAAGATCAAACAAACAAAAAAACCCCCAAAGAATAAAACCAACCTAGAAGTCCACCCTACCAGCCTTACATATTTGAAAGAACATACTCCATCAGTAAAGGCCAACAGGTAATTTCTTGCTTTCAGAGATCTGTGAATGCCTGCTTGAAAATGTGCATGTGCAAATAATTCCTGATTTCAAGTACTTCTGTGCATGCAGCTTTGCAAAACTGAAGTGAGCATGGGAAGAGGGAACTCCAGACTAGGTGGAAGTGCTGGATGGGCTCTGCTTTCAGCCTGCTGTGGACCATTCACTGCACTTCCATCTTCTTTTGTCTGACAGCTACTGCTTTAGTGGTGATGGTAACAATGGACAGCAGTGGCACCCTTACAGAACTAGTCATTGGAAAGGTCTTACCTGAAGAGAATGTCTTTCATTTCCACATCGATTGTCTCCTCAACTGTCTTTAGGCCAAAATCACCACAGTCTCTTGCTAAGGATGCCTTGGGAGGGAGGCTATCAACTATATTGCTTCATCTAGTTCTGGATGAAGTTCTTATATGGAGTTATTACTCTTCTGTAGATCTGTTTGGGCTTGTATTTTGTCCACAAATGAACCCTTTCAAGGATAATTTACTTCAAAGATAACTGATACTCCTTACAAATAGGTGATTTGACTCTTAAGGGAGTTAAATAAATTTGCAAAAGTTAAAAATTTTGTTTGGCTTAAGTATTTCTTTCTAAATTTTTGCTTCAATTATTTTATCCTTGGAAATGATGCTCTGTAAAATTGTAACACTACTTGTGTTTTATAAAACCTGAATGCAGACAATGTTATTTTCTGTCAGACTACACTTTTGTACTTAATCAAATTATCACTGACATTCTAATAGAGTTACTTTCTGACAGTTTGGGAAATCACTCTGTCTATACTGATTGCTGAAAATGTCTATTTTAAACTTTTAGCTGTGCTAATAAGTGCAAGTTATTTGTATTTAGAATGACATCTATTAAGAAACAAACAATAAAAACACCAGCAGATTTACAATTCAGCAGCAATACTGGTTGTGTATGCATGGCAACTTAGGATTCCTTGAGGGAGGAATGTGTTCAAGGATACCTTACTTAATTCAGGTGCACAGTAATACTTGTAAAAACAGTATTCTCTTCGGAGTATTTTGTTTCTTGAGTTTATCTGCTTTAACCTAGCACTCTGTATTTCTATACAGTATTGATTTTTCTAGTGTCTAGTGATGTATTTCAGGGCAGTACAGGCCCATGTGAGAAACAAGTGTGACAAAAAATTAAGCTTGGTGTACTTCAACTATGTAAATCAAAATTGTTCACTGTTGACACCATGTTATCACTTTGTTCTATTATCTATCAGTATGAAGAAGTATTTCCTGAAGTTGTCATTTTGAAGAAGGTGTGTTCACTTGGAGTGTGGCTGACCATTGTGGTTTCACTGGTCGGGTCATATGGAATAGAAATGTAGGCTGCATCATCTTAGTTAACTTCTTTTGTTATTAGTCATAGATTGTGTCCTCAGTTTCTGGTGTTAACTCACCATGTTTCTGATGTTTGCCTTTCTTCCATTGTTGTTTTACAGTACAAAATCAGCATGTTTTTTAGGTTGGGTGGTTTGCTGTTTTAGGCCAATTCCCTCTTTTTAACTTAGTTTTTCCTTTTAGAAGGCATAATACAGTGAGTGTTGAGTAAATGGCACTCCTATTTTTGAGGACCATACTGAGTAGGTACTAAACTGAATTTCTTCAAATGAAGAACATGCTGCTAATGTACATAACCTACTTAAATTTAAGATTGTTTTAGTACTATGCTGTCATAATCATTAAAGATACAGGCTGTTCTTCTTGCTTCAAGTTACAATTATTGCAAAAGACTTGAGATGTGATTTAAAAAGAGAAGGTGCTACAGATCAGTTAAGTAATATGTATCTCAGTGTCGTTAGGAATGTGTTTTTTTTGAATGGCTCGCTTGAATCCTATTCACAAGTTTCTTTGGAAGAAGCATGAATGGTAAAAACTGAAGTACAGCTACTCCTGATGCTGTCAGAAAGACACAAGACTTCTACTGCAGTTACTTCTAGTAACTTTAAACTACTTAATTTTGTGTACAAATGTTATGTCAACTTGTCTAAGAGGATTCTATGAAAGAGAGAATCTATGAAAAGGATTTTGTATTATTCAAGGAGCAAGAGCTGTTTCTTGCAGTAGAACAAACTGGACCTGAATGATGAAGTCCTCATCCAGTTCCTCTATAGAATGAGGAGAGGGGAAAAGAAAGTTTGTCTCTTTTAATGGAATTTTTCTCTTGTACCAGGAAGGGGCATGAAAAGGGCAGTGTGTAGTAGCATCAGGTAAAGTTTTGACTAACATCTGATGTGGATTTATCATCTGCAAATGTAGCTTTCTTAAGTTGTGGAAAAGCAGATGGATGCCAAGGCAAATTTCTGTCTTGAATACACGGTGAAGGAGATGGCTAGAATTGGAAAAAGAATCCTTATTTACAGAACATAAGATGCTGCAATTCTCTGCAGAAGAAGAAAGCAATGGATTTGACAGAATACAATACAACAAATTAACTGTGGGTAGACTTTATAATAATCACTTCATTTTTTTGTTAGATTTGTGCTGTTATCAAATGGATACATGCTTTTAAAAAAGGACATTAAATGAGACACTCTAATAATGTATATATTTTCAAGAAAATTAAAAT
The DNA here is from genome assembly GCA_013396835.1 of Psilopogon haemacephalus. Classification (NCBI taxonomy): domain Eukaryota; kingdom Metazoa; phylum Chordata; class Aves; order Piciformes; family Megalaimidae; genus Psilopogon; species Psilopogon haemacephalus. The sequence continues at coordinate 357,072 of VWZI01013575.1, read as the reverse complement.
AGTTTGAATTTTCATAAATGATTGAACTATATCTGTCTTTCCTAATTCTGAGCATTTTGGAGTCTTCATTCTTCATATTGTGAATCTGGTAATGCTATGAGTGACTTAAATCAAGTGTCTTAAACTGTTGTCTTTTTAAAAAAATTTCAGCCCTGATGACATCGGTACCTGTTGGTATATCCTGCTGTCTGGTTCAGTCTTCATTAAAGAATCTATGTTTCTTCCAAGGAGCAGGTATGTCAGCTATGAATGTACAGCATTTTGTATTTACGTATAAATCTTTAGTAGATTATTTTTAGAGCTACAAGACAATGTCTTATGCTTAATGAAATACATAAGCAAATATACTTTTCCTACCTTTATTACCACTGATAACAGTTTTATGCTCATAGCTAGAGTTGAAAGCCTGTCATTGTGGATGCTGTAGAAATATGCAAAGTGTAATGCAAATGCTATCAATATAAAAGTGAAACCACAAAAAAAGACAAATGGAGCAAAGTGCCAAGGAATCTGTTCCTGTGAGTAGTCAAAAATCATAGGATGCATTAGAGCTCAGTGCTTTCCTCAGGATTTACTTACTATGCATATGTCTTTAGTGCATGTTTTAGTGTATTTTTCTGTCAGTTTTTGACTGCTTCTGTTTGTGCTTCACATAAACGAATTTGCAATGAAGAGTGGTATTCTATATGGAAAAAGGTAAGTTTTGAGTGTGAGGCACTCCAAACATTTATTGCTGCTATAATAAATATTAACATTTTTGAGTTATGGAAAAAATGCAACTGACAGCAAGGATTTCAGACTAATGTGACTGAACTTGACCATTTTAGTGGAAGCAGAGCAGAACTACTCTTCAGATTAGTAGAAGAGGCTCCTTTAAAGTAAATAGTGTATAATACAATTTGTGAAAGGCAGAAATAATGACCTATCTCTGTATGCTGTGATAAGAATGAAAGCATTAGAAACTTCCTGACATTTTTGAATACTTAGGAAACCACTACAGAGCTGGTGTTGGTTGGCATATGAATGATTGGGTTTTAAATCTGCTTTTCAGTGGGTGAGCAATGCTGGTCTTGGGACTTCTATTTGATCATCATAGTTGTGTGTTCTTGGTGTAACCAATTGTCTTCCATGTGTAAGAGGACAGGCACTGCTGATCAAGTGATGCATTTGGTATGCCATCAAACTGTTTATGCCAAAGGTGCAAAACCAGTTATTGTAAAACGTAGCACAACAACAGATTATAGGATCCCTGCTGCTGGCAGATGGAAGAAAATTGTCCCATATGTCATGCATGAACAGGCAATGCCATTAAAAAAGCTGGCGGAAAGGATATATGCCATCTGAACTAATATAGTGGTCATACAAAGTCTGTGGCAAGAATCTTCTATTCCTTTGAAATACAGAAATTCTCTTGCTTCAGACATTTTTGGATACTTGAGAGGTGAGATTTAGTAAGATAAACAAAGAACTTGAGATTCTTCAAGGAAGAATGAGCAGAAAATTACAGATCTCGTGACTCAGAGCATTTAGAAGCTCTTCACCTGGAGAAATTTGGAAATTACATTCAGGACAGTGTCTGAGATTTTACTGAAAGATTTGGCATTAAAAAGCATCTTCATAGTTGTGGACAGAGTCAAGCAGGTGTCTTGGGAAGCAAATACAAGAAAGGATTTGTTAATTAACAAAAGACAAGTATGTGGATGCAAAATAAAGAAGCTTTATTGATATAGTATAGAAATTATTTCTGGACAGGAAAAGCAGACTCATTTTAGTGAGAGGTCTTGTGTTGAGAAGCTGTACTTGTTAAAGGGTAGGTGAGGACCTTATTTCAGTCTAGGATAAGGCTAATCAGGATTTTTACTTTGGGCCTTGGACTCATCCATAAATAAAAACTTGGGAAAAATGAGAGGGCACTCAGCTTAGTTTTCTGATTTGGATCATTGATGAGCAACAAATGTTATTTGGGAAGTATTTTTTAAGTTATAAAAGTTTAATTTTGAAGAAAAGGCTTGGAGAAACCAGGTTTTCATCTTTAGTTATCTGCCAGTGGATTGCTCACAAGGTAGTAGTACACTGCTTAGAGTGGGTATAAAAAAAACTGATTAGCAGCAATGCTAGATTAAAATTCTGCAGTCCTCTAGAAAAAAAGGAGCAAGACATAATAAAATGGCTGCTGTCCAGGAAGAACTGACAGGTTATTTTTTAAAATGTAGAGTAGTGTCAAAAGTGGGCAAAAGGCAGCTTTTCCTTATTTGTTTGCTTAGACTGACTATTTAACCATACAGGAGGTAATAATTTGAAGAGCCTTTTAAAGCATTGTGTAATATAGGAATCATCATATCTTACTGCTGTTCAGATGAATTTGCTGCATTTTAGCAAATGGAGCATAGCCTGATGCATCACTAATGTCAGGTAATAAGAAGAGATATAAACATTGTAAGATAGAGATCATCTAATTTTGATCTTGTGTTGTCAAAAAACTTGTCATTTGAGTAAATATATTGTAAGCTTATATTTAGACTATTTAAGCAACGCTTTTATGCAGTTTAATTCATTCTTTGCCCATCTAGGAAGTCCCTAGGAAATAATTTTGCAATGTGTGAGGTTTGTGACTAAGAGAACAGATTAGAGCTGAGAAGTCCAAGTGGCTCGGAAAGTTCGCATTTCCCCCAAGTTCTCTTTTCTCAAAGCCTGGGATAATTCATCCCTCTTATGCCCAAGTATCTCACCATCCAAAGCTGTTTTTTTCCTTACCTTAAAATTGCACTTTTTTGGACAGACTGCCACATGCATCTGCATATGTACAGGTTCTCTGGGCTGCATCCATCTATGCTAGTGGGACCTTCGGAGCTGATAGTGCTGCTCAGACTGTGGACTTTTCCTTGTGCATCCTCCTGGCTTTCTTGAACTCAGCTTCACTGCATGCTGGCTGAGTAGTAGTTGGCCAAATTTAAAACAGTTCATGTGTTGTGTATATATTTTGTCTTGTTCTTCCCATCTTTACCTTTGTGGCATTTTGCAAGTGAGTCTATAAGGAACAGGATAGAGTGGCATCGTCAGATTTGTAGCTGAAGCTTGGAAGTACTTCAGTATGTTTGGCTGCATATACTCAGCATATAATTTGTATTCAGAGCCTCTATTAGATAATTTAGTTGAACTGTTTTCAAATATAGCATCCTCAGATTGCTTGGTGAGTAACACTGGAAATGCTTTTCCATCGTGTATATGTCAGGTAAATATTAATTTTAAACTTCTAATTAATTGTTTCCACATATTTGATTCCATTCAGAATAATTTGGGGAGAATGATGGCTAGGTTTGGCAGACAGATAATACAGAGTTGAGGAAGAAGAGTATCTTTAAAATGTTTTAAAAAAAAACCCCTCCAAGCTGCCTAAAAGCATAGTAAATGACCTTCATTTTGCTTTCCTACTCAAACCATTAAAAAATAATAGTATAGCATTGCAAAAAAATAAGCAGCTTTGTAATGTGCTGTATATGGTTAAGTAGCTGCTAGTTGAAATAGTTTGGAATGAGTAGCATAGTTGCCAATTTTTCTGAAGTTGTATAATGTACTGGGTGACTTGTCAAATAGATAGTTTTAAGTAGTTTTTTACAAGTCTAATTCAAAATAATGAAATTGTTCAAGATGCAATACTGGAATATATGAAATCCTAAATTGAGTGACTTCCTTAGGAAACTTTAACATCTAAACAATACCTGTTTTGTGAAAAGAGCATGAGTATCAATTTCATTTCCTTATAGTAATGTAATTTAGCCTGTATTTGTTCTGTTGCCAAGCCATCAGCTAGCAAATAAGATAAGGCTGGATTTTATTTGGTGAATTGTGTATTTTGAGAGAAGTTAAAATTCAGAATTAAAAAAAAATGGAACAATTAAAGCTGCTATATTTTTGGTGACAAAGTACAATTTAGTCTTGTCTTCTGTTTAATTTCTGTAAACTGCAAGTGACATTAATCACTCCTCCCGCTCCCCCATATTTCCTTAATTTTCTCCTTACACCACAACTACCAAATGAGCACAAATTAAATCCCTTCCCCATTTCCCTTGAGCATCTGTACCCTAAAGCAGTTCATCTGATAGAATGAGGTTCATGTATGATGTCCACAAAATAAATTAGCAGAAAATACAATTCCTTGAAGGCTGTCCTAACTCTTCTGTATTTTTATGTGGTCACTGACAGCAATAATTTGACAGACCCTCAAAGTATCTTTTGGAATGACCTCTAGCATCCCTAGGTCTGCTTTGTGCTCTTATCACATTTTACTTGGCATATTTGCTCAGGTTTTTGTATGAGGACTTTGCTCCTAGTGTAAATTTTACAGTGGTCTTTCATCTTATTTGACTTGGAGTTGCACTATAAAAACAGATCCTAGATCTCCCATAGCTAACCTCATTTCTTGCTCATGGCCTTCATGACCAGAGGATGCAACAACATACAGAATCGCTGGGCAGCTTATTTTAGGCTGGTAGGCTCTGGTGCTTGGGTTTTTCTGCTTTTATCGTTGAATTCTTTCAAGTCTGTTTGGGTGATGTGTGCCATGATGCCAGCTTGCTGCATGTAAGTCTGGCTTTGCTCTTGTCTTTAACTATTCACTTATCTGTGCTCTGTGCTCTTTACTTGCCATAGAACCAGTTTTCTTTTGTTACTCTGCTCCATCCTCTCTCTTCCCCCACCTTAATCCCCTGCAACTTCTTGTGGCAGTGGAGAGCTGCTCTCTCTTGGGAAAGTTCATTTTCTCCTGTTGTATATCAGTATTTAAGCTTTTTTCTCTCTAAATGAAAGATTAATTTTAAAACTTGAGAAAACATATTTTTTTCACTCCTTAAATTAAAAGGGACATATCTATTTAAATATTCATAATTTCTGATCTTTCATATACTAAGACAACTTAAAAAAATTAATGGAAACTGTTGAAGAAATTGTGAACTTGTGTTGAATGTCTTTAAAACAATAATAACACCTCAGTTTGTGCAGGAATGATATGTCCTCAACTAAGTGTGTCCTGATTAAATGAAATAAATAACTTGTCTCAGAAGAAAATTTGTTAGCAATTCTGGAAGTTGTGTTTTTTAATTTGGTAGGTAATGACTGTGAGTACAAATTGTGCTGGAGTAGAGCTCTCTTGGCTAGGTACATGCATTTACATGTTTCTGTGTATCCTGAAACATGCGATTTTTATGGTGTCTAAGACATGCTATTTGCTGTGATTTATAGATCTGATTGATGATGCTTTTATTTTGAATAGGGAGCTGTCCTACATCTTTTCAGTCAAGAAAATATCAATAACTTTAATTACAATTGTAAAAGCCTTAAAGGCTTCTCTCAATGTATTACGCTAATATATTTGTGACTTATTGTTTATTAGTAAGTCATTACTGGCTGAAATGGAACAGAGATAATAGAACAAAATTTATGATCTAACTGAAAGTGACCAATATGCACAAATATTGAAACTAAAATTAAATCTGAATTTTGACTAAAGAGTTTTTTTTTATCTGCTCCACAAAGGAAAACAGTTTTATAATGACACATTTCAGAGTTCTATTGTACTTTAGTGAGCTGCTTGATTAGCCATTTAAGCAGTAGAGGGAACTGATGAAGAGCTGTGGTGGCTTATTGAGCAGTTCCCCATTTTAATATTTTGCTTATCATGATGGGAACACAAAGGGACATACAGTGGATCTTTCTAAAGAAAAATATTCTTTATGGTTTCAAGTCTAAGAAATTACTTGAAAAATGTATGTTTTGGATTTAATTTGTGGTTTACCCTTAGAACTCTCACTATTTACAAAAAAAAAAAAAAAAGAAAACTAAACACTTTTGGGTGTTTTGTATGTGGTTTTTAGGTATGTGGTTGGTGTTTTTGGGGTGTGAGTTTGTTTTGATTTGGGTTTTTTGGTGATGTTGAATTTGTTTGGGGTGTTTTGCTGCTAGCTGCAGCTGGATGTTCCCATGACCTGTCTAATACTTTTTGTGTATCCAGTAATACTGTTCTGAAGCTATGTTTATGACTTTCTTTATAGGCTGATGGGGAAAGTGTATAGTACTGTTGTGGGCTGGTGCCTAGTGCTGTCTTGTCTTCTGTCTATTTTGAATACTTTGGTTCAGCATTTCAGACTGTGAACTGGAACTGTAGCATGGAGGAGTGTGATTTTTATGGTTTAATCGAGGAATATTGAGATCATAAGCTGAGGAAAGAACTCGAAAGAAGTAGTAGAGATGTCAGTCCATTTGTGAGTGAGTGTATGCCCATTGTAAATTACTCAATGTTTTTCAAAAAGCCATTGAGAAAGTAACTCTAATTGCTCTGTCCCATCTGCATCTACCTAGAAGACTGTATGCCCTTTTGGATGGATATGTTTGCAAGCAGACACTGGATGAAGCTGTGATTACTTTTTGAGGCTCAAACTCTTGGAGAAAGCAAATCTTGCTGACAGAAGGGAACATCATCTGGCCATCTGCCTTGAATTTGTTAATTTCCTATTGGTGTCGTGGCCAGTGTTTTCAATGAAGCTTGCAGCTCATTGATGCCTTCTGCCTTACAAGGTGCTCAAAGAGCTGGAGATGCCATGGTTCTGTCCCTGATCTGGGTTCCCTGAGGACTGGCTAGTGGAGTGTGCGTTCAAGGAAGATAAGATCTTTGAATCTGGGTTCCTCGCTTAGTCATATAGTCAGCTCTGTCCATAGCTGAATTAGCTGAACCATAAATTACTGGGGCTGCATCTTGTCATGTCACCTGCTGTTACAACAAAGCTCATGATGCAGAGCGCATGCTACTTACTGTAGTATTGGTGTCCTACACTCTTCCCACTGTTTGCAGAAATTGATGTATCAGTTTTTTTTATTTTAAAGAATTCTCAGCTGTAAAAATATGATTACATAAATTTGATATTTGCTTTATTCCACCCATCTTCTGTTCTGCTGAAAAGTCTTAAGAAGAGTTCATGGGGCTTTAAAGCTGGTCATCTTCCAAGTGTGCTGCCAGTATCTGAGGTGTTGGGAAACAGAAGAGGTCACAGTTCTGAAATGATGACTTAGTGGTGCCTGGCATTGTGCTTATCAAAAGAATGATTTCAATGCTACTGGAATTTTGTTCTTGCATAGCTGATAAAATATTAAAGAGACTTAATCTATTATGCTGACATCTTTTGAAAATAAAAATAGAAGTCTAGTGTAGTGGGGCTAGTGCTACCAGGCGTTCTTCCGAGTTTGTAATGAGATGTGAAGGTAACAATGAAGCAGAAAGTGTTGAATGACCTGAATAACTTCTAAGTGAGCTTGACTCTTTCTGAAAAACAGAAATGGATTCTACAAGAGTAAATGTATGAGAACAGGATCTAAATGTTCACTAAAATGTGAAGACCTATTTTTGGTAATTGGACAAGCACCTGTCGTTTTTATGACTTAACAGTTTGTTTATTCATTTACAGTTGTAGAACACTTTTTGCAAGGATGTCTTTAGTGTTATCTACATTGTACTAATAAGATTTTTGCAAACTAGTGTTTGGGATCATGTGTTTAGCCCTCCATGTGAATGAGTTGGTTATATTGAAAGAGTTGGACATGTAAGTGGTGGTGAAAAATGTGTGGTCTTATTTTACTATTAAAAACCCACATGACATGTCAAATTATTTTAAAAATATTTTTTATGTGACAGTTTTTAAAACCTTAATTATGAAAGTCTATCGAGGACTTCAAGTTCATTGTACATTTTTCAAGGTAGTAGAAAAGTGTCATTTAGGATTTAGTATCTAAAGGCTTTGTATGAAGTTAGAAAAATATCCCTTTGTTTTAATGATTTTTATGAACATTAATAAACCAAACTGTGTTCAAAAAAGGTCTTGTTTCTTAAGTAATGTTTTTGTACCATATCTCAGTCTTTGAGACCATTATGTAGATCTTGTGCTGTCACAGTACTCTCCATGGCAACACAGATGTCATTGAGAGGCAGCATAAGCAAAGCTTAAAATTTTAAAAAGGAATAATGAGGAAAATGTAGATTAGGAAAAAACTTTCATTTTTTAATGCTTTCCCAGATAAAGTGAAAAAAGGATGACTTTTCCTCGGGAAAAAAAAAAAAATCTTTTGTTTCAGGTATTCTGATGAAGTACTGCAACAAGCTAAATTTTGTTGTCACCACTACTATTACATTCTGATTTTGTTTCTCTACTTATATTTTAATGCAGTGTATAAATATAGGTCTTGAATTCCACAGGAGATTTCATAAATATTTTTCTTGTGTAGTTCATATGCAAGGGTCATAAGAACCATAAGTGGTCTTCTAGTCTGAAAACTATTCAGAATCTGTGACTGCTATAAAGTCTGTATCTACACTTATGAAACAAATTGCTATTCTTTACAGAACTTTTTCAGAGTGAATTTTTTGTCCATTTTTTTCTGCTTAACTTTAGTTGTAAGAGAACACAATTAAATGAAAGTGAGAACCAACAAATGTGGAACTTTATTTTATTTAAACCAGTGTGACTCCCTACCATACTCAGACTTCGCACCTCTTCTTAGTACAGTCTACTGTTTTGAATTTCAAAATTTTACCTAGCTACAAGGCTATCAGACATGTTTTAAGAATTGACTGAAGGTACTTTCACTGAAAGGAAACCTCCATAATTTAACTAATTGCAAAATATTCACCATGGGTTTACAGGAATTTCTTCTGAAGCGTTTTCAGTAGTCAGCTATTATTTACCAGATTAATGCAACCTCTGATCTGAATTGTATTTGTGTAAGAAATGAGGGAATCCCTGTGTAGATTCCATAGATAAGATACTGTAGTCTGCCATCTGTAAGGATGGTAACTATACTGAAGCAGGTTAAAGTCATGTGTTCAGATGCAGGTGAAATTGTTTCACACATTTTTAGCAGGAATTAAGACATTAATATAAATATACTTATCCTAAATTTTAGTGTCCTGCAAACAGACTGGCACTACTCATAAAGCATTTTCTGTCTGACTTGTTATAGATTTTACTGCCTTTATAGCCTCCTACTGCTTTCCCTGAATTACTGTCCTTAACACTATGACTACTCTTCCCCACAGGCAACTCCTCACACTAGGAGCTGCAATGATGTTCCAGGCTTTTTTTTTTTTTTCCTCCTGAGAAACCTTGTGCATCTTCCCCATCCACTGCCTCTCTCCCC
>VWZI01013575.1:230590-347874 GCA_013396835.1 Psilopogon haemacephalus | reverse complement strand
TCCCTTCCCCCCCCAAAAAAAAAAAAAAAAAAAAAGTGTGGCATGTACTTAACTGTGACATTTCAAGTGAGTTCCTTCCCTGACACATGAGCTGTTGTATCTGAGACTGTAAACATCTAAGCTATCATATGACACTGGATAAGTCTAATCATCCTGATCCATGGTATGTAGTGAGCTTATGTCACCAGGATTTGCAAACAGTGACAGGTCCACAAATGCCTCTTCAACTCGTATTTCAGTTGCCAGCATTGCTGTTTTCTTTTCATCTATAAAGCAGTTAATTGTTCATGATGGAAAAAAAAAACAAAACACAAAACCCAGCAAGAACCAGAAAATGGCAGCTATAACATTGTGAATTAAGCTAAAAAAAAAAAAAAACCAAACAAACCCAAAACCACAAAAAAAACCCCCCACCCAAACAAAAAAAAACCAAACTACTGATGATTTGGATGTATAAACAACTATCACATATTAATTAAACTTTAAAAATAAAATGTAACGCAGTTTGAAGGACAGGCACTAATTCAAGCGAGAATAGCCGACAAACCCTTGCTGTCATAGTTTACAGCGTGAAGCTTTAAACATGGGGAAACCTGCTGCTACCTTCCCTCCATGCGTCTTCTTCATTGGTGGGCTGTTCATGTTAGAGCAGATCTGCATGCATGAGGGGCTCTGCCTTTTCCTTCTGAGGGGTCAGAAAATGGCCATGCCAAATCTAGTTTTCATAAGAGCACTGGAGAATTCCCCTGGGGATGCCTCATACGTGTATCCACACTTAAAAATGGTAACCTGTTTCTCCATCCCTGACGAGGGTGAACTGGTTGCAAAAAGTCTGTGGCTTGCATAAGATTCATGTGAAACCCAGCTAAACTGAGCTTGGTTGAAATAAGACATTAAGAGGAGTGTGTATTTTTAATTTTAATCTGAATGTACCGAAATAAAACCTGCTATTTTTTAATTAAAAAAAAAAGGTACATGAGAAGGAACTTAATCGAATTAATCCCTTGCTGTGCCCCTAAGTGGTAGATGAATCTGCCCCACACTCCCCACACACCCCCTTTTTAAAAATTAAATAAAAAAAAAAAAAATCCATTTTCACATCTACTACATGCTGTTCTATAACATTTCTTTCAGGAATTCAGTGTGACTGGTTTGCTTCAGAACTCATTTTAAGGCACTTTGGCATTGTTGCAAGTGAGATTTTCTAGATTTGGGATTTGGCAGGGAGCTGTCCTTGGGATTTGGCAGAGAGCGTTCTGCTAATTTTTGCTTCTGCATCATCAGAGAATAATTGATGTGGTGATGGAAAGTGGCTGCTGGTCACAGCTGAGGTCATTGTGCTGGTATGGGGAAGCAACACCATGCAAGACGTAAAGGCAGGACTTCCCTCTAAGCTCCATTTCTCAGAGCAAGATGGGAGTGACAGTAGGAAGCACTTTAACGTCAACAGTAATGGTAGCAACAGCATTTGCAGGGTGGATGTTATGTAAAAGCAAATGAAGACTCTTTGACTTGCATAAATTCAAATTCCAAACATGCTTAACACAATACATTTCTGTATTTCAGATTTGTTGTTTTCTGTGATTCTTCTAAATGAAGCAATGTATGTTTGGAAGGATTTGGGTTATGTATCTTAAATACATGATAAAATGGGATTTCTTTCACTGAGAAATAAATAAGAAAATGTTATTTGTATGCTTTAAACAAAAGATGCCTTTTGACTTGGAAGAGAGGTCAATTAAAATAGTAGGATTGTGTAGGCTGGAAAAGACCTTTAAGATTAGCCCAGCTGTTAGCCTAACCTACCAAGTCCAATGCTAAACCATATCCATAAGCACCAGGTCTACACATCTTTGAAATACTGCTAGGGTTGCTGATTCGACCACTTCCTTGGGCAGCCCATGCTAATTCCTGACAATCCTTTCAGTGAAGGAATTTTTACAGATGTCTACAGTAGGACAATTAAATAGACTTTATTCTAAACCAGCAGCATAATTTGAAATTTTCCATTTACAAATATATAAAACTGTAACAGTGTTTTACACTTAAAAATATGTTGATGAATGTGCACTATATAGATGACTACACTTTGTAAAGTGTTCTTTGTGAGACTTTGATGCAGTTTTACTAATTCATATAACTAATTCTTGAGTTAATTATTTCTTCAAGCTAGCATAAGGTGGCAAATATAAAAAGAAATAACAGTTAAGATAACATTACAGGGGAAAACCAAAATTTATGTCCTTTTGGAAAAACACTTGTCAGTAGTGAAACTTGTTTTTCCTGTGACTGATCTTACATCTTTAAGAGGCAGGAAGAAAAGGGCTTCTTTCTGAAAAACCCTCTCTTGATGTTTGTTGCTAGTGGAGTTTTCTGTAGGTTCTGCATCACTTTTGATGAATGTGTTTATATTCTAGTGCTGAGGAATATCTTTTCATTTGGGAGCTGGCTGATGTGAAAATGGGAATGTGGAGGCCCAGGGCAAGGGGACAAGGCTGAATGCTGATAGGGATATGTTCCCTCTTCAGTAGCTGTTGCCTTTCCTGCAAGCTTTGAAAAGAGCATCTGCATGTATGTGTATGAGTATGGCTAGGGACTCAGGGAAATGGACGGGTCATGTCTGAAGAAAACTGCATTATCTTCCAGTGTCATGGTGATAACAGAAAGGATAAAATGAGTTACCCTCAGTACCTGAAAGTTTTTGGTTGTTTCTACAAGTGCTTATAAAAATTAATGCATTGCATATATATTTTTCGTTACTTCATTTAACTGAGGTTAGCTGTGTTGTTTTATTAGTAAAACTAATACATTTGAGGGGCAATAAATACAGTGATCTTAAATTAATCTCATTTTGCTGTTTATTAACTACTGACATATTTGCACTAATTGTAGCTTTATAAATGCAAACAGTTTTTAAATGAAAACTGAAAGTGTGAACTTTGGAAACGCAGCAGCTCTTAGCTTTCACTTTAAACTTGTCTTACATTAACTATCATGTTGTAAACTGTTATTTGTTTTTTGGTCAATGGTGTGTGTTTGGAGTATAATGTATTATGAGATATGTAACAAGATACGCTTATGGAGAACCGTCATGTACAGCCAGTGTAAACTGTATTTTAGCATGCATTAGAATGGAAATTATATTTTGAATGTGTTACATAGTTAATACACAGTGAGCAAAAGAGTCTTTCTTTGCTACTACTGAGTTTATTAGGAGATAATGCTTTTGAATAGTCAGGAAATTGTTTTTGTCAATTGCTTCAGGGAATGGTGTAGTTAGGGAACCGGGGGAAAATATATATTCTTTGAAGAGTTAGGGTGGGTTTTTTTAATCTCCCACTTTGAAAATTGCTACTGTAAAGTGGATACCTGCAAAAATTCCCTTTAATTTTTTTTTAGACTTCAGTGGTTTTCTTGTTTTCTAAAGTAGATTTATATTCATACCGTGTATTCAGTAGTATGATCGGGAATGATTGTAACTGTGATAGAAAGGGACTCTAGAAGTGAAATTGCCTCTAGGACAGGTACTGTAGAGAGCATCTGTGAAGTTTAATACTCAAGGAACCTCAAGTCAGAGTTTGTAGTAACAGGGAAATAAAGTGTTGGAAAAGCTGCTGCAAAAGAAGGATCTTTGGGGAATTTGAGAGACAGCAAAATCCTAACCAGGCAACCATCTGGCTATCTAAATTAGTCACAACCTCTACATTCCGTATTGACAGCCACCACTGTAAAGATAACTTTGAACTGCCTTAGTTTCCTTTGCAAAATTCTGCCATGCTCATCACCAATTTAGAGAAAATAATTGCATAATTTGGGTTCTCTTGGACATATTGCTGACTTAATTGGAAATGAGCTGTTTTTAAGAGCTGAAATGAATAAGGTTTAGATAGAAAGAGGAGGTTTTTATCTTGATATATAAACATAATTTTGATTGTAATTATTAAGGCATTATATAATATAATCAAGTGTAAAGTGTGTATTCTTTATTTTAAAACAAAAATGTGATTTAATATTAAGCTCCATAATGAAGTCTTACCCACAGGTTAATTTCACATTATAGTGAAGGAAGGAATAAATTTGTTAAATCCCTAGTCAAGTGAATCCTGCTAATAAGGTTCTCTATATTTTACTTCAGTCAGCCAGTGCTTATGTTGGCTGTTTTTTGTGATAAATTTTGGTAGTCAAACTCTTAGATTATAGGAAATCTAGCATCAAAAAAAGAACAGCATCTAGTAAAAGTTAATGAAATAGAGTCAGTGTTATGAAGGTGATCTGTCATCCCTTCCATTAAAAACTTTATTTTCTGCATGATACCTAGCATCTCTCAAGCCAGTTTGCATACCAGCTTGTGGTGGTTCCTTCTATGAAATTTCTCTCCTGGTATTTTACAAAAGCCTTTGCAGCTTAGGCTTTTTTCATCACCTCAGTAAACAGGCTGCATTATGTGTCGGGTATTTGCTTATTTTTACTGCTTGCTAGGCATTTCAGGTAGAAAACCATGTCACTGAAGTTCTTTTTTTGATGTTATTTGATTTTTGTTTCTGTGAGAACCCTGACATATTAATTCTGGTAGAACTTGCTGACTTCAGAATCAGTCTTCTGGATTGAAACAGTGGAATTCACAATACCCTAAGATCCTAGCTGTTTTTCAGAGTTGCATGTCAACAGGTGTTTGTGTGACTCTGTGTAGGTACCCAAGTGCTGTTCTACAACACATGGTATGCAGGCGTTACGCACAGTATGTGATGGATGTTCTGCCACCAAGATGGAAGTTTCTGAAGTGTCCAGACATAATGAGCATTTTTCTTTTGTTGTTATAACCTGCTGGAGTTACCCCACAGATCAGCACAGGTTCTTCAGTTAAAGGAAAGTAACTTTTTTTAAGTTTAAAAAAAAAGTCCTTAATCTGCTGTCAATATCAAACCTCATCTTCTGGACAGTGTGATACTGACAGCAGATTAAACTTCTTTTTTTTTTTTTAACAGGCACTCTGAGGGTGGTACAGGAACAGGCTGCTCAGAGAGGTTGTGGAGTTTGTCTCAGGAAATACGCTCCTGGATGTGCTCCTGTGTGATTTACTCCAGATGATAGACCCTGTTCCAGTAGAGAGTTTAAACTAAATGATCTTCAGAGATCCCTCCCAACTGCTACAATTCTATGATTTTGTATTTCACTGTTTGTCATGATAGAGATTATGCTGTCATAGGAATCTAGCAGTACAGTGATGGGAGTTATTTGCAGTGAGAACTATTGTGTAACTAAGCAGAAATCAAGAATTTTCTTTGTAGTAATTCAGTGTGTGTCTTCTGTCTTAATGTGTTGACTATTTGTTCCTTTATGCTGAAAGGTTAAAATAGAGCGATAGAATAGGAAAGCAAATCCAAGACACAGCTTTTTCTTTTTGTTGTATTTGCTAAAGCTTGAAACAACAGGCAGAAGTTCAAAACTGATAATTAACAGGTAACACTAGAGGAAGAGAAATGGAATGAAAAGCATTTGTGCATTTTGTGTTGAAACTTTGCTCAAAGGCTAGAAAATGGGTTAGCAAAAAATACAGCCCTATTGTCTTCTAGACCAAAACCAGTGGTTGCAAAGAGAGGGGAATAAATGTGTGACAAATACAGATTACCTTTGATAGGAGATGGCAGGGCACTTCAGACTGCAAATTCATTCTAATTTCACAAGTAGGAATATTTGTTTGTTTTTAATTAGAATATCAAATAAGGTGATTTCCTTATCATGATTTCTGCATTGTTGTTTTTCCATCAGTGAGTTGATTTACCTGCTCCTTTCTCTCCCCTTGCTTTCCTCTTTTTTAAAGGAAAGAGTACATATATGGATCAGATCAATGGCTGAGAAAATAAGTTTGACATTTTGCAGCAATCTAATGGAGCAAGATAATAGCTTTGATTTCTGGTATCTTAAAGAGTAGTGTAAAATTCAAGATGACATTGTAGACTAAAGCACTCTGTTTTGTTGCTGGACTTTAGGAGGAATCATGCGTGTGTCTCTAGGAAAATATGCATTTTATTGAGACTACTGAATGTATCTTTTCAAGAGGCTTAGTACTCTGGAAAATTTTTTCTATTGTAGAAGTCCTATGTACCATTAAATGTGATTATTTTGATGAATAAGCACAGCTGGCATTTCAATATCCGAGTGTCTTCTTTTTGAGCTATAAGTGTGCTGTTGTGAAGATATTAGCCTTTAGGGTGGCAAGTTAAATTGTTCATTTCTACCTATCGCCTGGTGGGACAGAGGAATAGATATTATAAACAGTCTGAATATACTATTATGGGTAGTGTATAAACTTCTTCAGTCTGCTTGTTACAAAGTAAAACTTTAAGAAGTTACTTACCACGAACATCATAGCTAAAGTGTGTCACCATGACTGTGCATTACAAGATTTGTTGACATTCAGGTGTTACAATTTTATTGAATCTAGTTTGTTTTTCATAAACTTACTTAACAGCTGTTGCATTGTAAGCTTCAGATGGGGAGGGTTCTCATGCCTGTTGCACAGTGTCAAGCTGGAAAAGAGTTAGTTACCTTGGCTCTTACCAAACTTTGGAGCAAGTTTGTTACAGCAGGGTATGAAAGGGCTCCTGAAGTTCCAACCATTTTGCCACTTGTCCTATCTTCTTGTGACATAAAAGATCTGCATTTAGCCTGCAAGCTTAAATACAAACTACCCTGAGTGGGAAGCATGCACCTCAGAAACAGACTTGAGCTGGTTGTTTCTTCTTCCACTCTAGCAGCATATGATTAAGGATCTAACTATGAAGGTCTTGAATTTCACTGAATTATGTACTGGTTCTCTGCGCTCTACCTTTACTGCTGCAGTTTCAAGGATTCTTTGCAGTCAAGCCTGCAGACACATTCATTTCATATAGACAGAGCACTTCAGAAACTGAAACTAAAATAGCTTTCTATTTTATTCTACAGAAAGCACAATAGTATCATGATTAACTATTGCGCAAAGGTGAGAAAGTCAGGGAAGACAGAACAACCTTTTGTGCTCATCTTTTCAATTTGGAAATACTCTTACATTCAGCGTCTGTATTTTATTAATTTGTTTTAATGAAAAAAGTGCTAATTAAAATTGATTAGCCTTTTCATTCTTTCCTTGGTATGCTGGTTAGATTTCTTTATAGAAATGCAGATAGCTTAAGTAACTTAATACTGTAACATCAGAAGATAATAGATGAAACTAATGTAGTTCAGAATCAACCATGCATTTTCAGTAGACAGGACTTGATTGCTTGTTTTAGTGTTAACAGAATTATTTAGCATCTAAAGTGCAGTATGTAAATACAATACTATGCAAAGACAAAATATGCAGCTCTTGGTGTCTTTGGGTATCAGTTAGTGGTGAAGGGACATATGCGTGAAGCTTGTCTTGTGCAGAGGTATGTACATTTTTATATGCCTTACAATATCTGAAGATGTAAGTGTGCTTATGGATCATTTTATAGCTCTGATTTTTGTTCTGATTGAAGTATTTTTGTTCTTCAGTTTTGGCAAGCGTTCAGCGGGAAGCTTCAGGCGTGGCTGTGAATGCATTGTTTTAGAGCCATCTGAAATGATTGTGGTAAGAGTATTTTTTTTGCAGTTGCTTTCAAATGTTACAAACTAGCTTAGAAACTCTTCAAACTTCCACTAAAATGTAGGGTTTAATGTTTTGTACATCGTCTTCTAATAAATCTAAATGGTCATACATAGTTTTCTTGCTATTATTTGTATACATGTTTTGATAAAGGCCTCTTTTATAATGGTACATTTCCTTTTGCAGATTTATTGTAAAATTAAAGCTTTCTTGTGCTAGCAGAGCATTAAAACAGTTTTGGGTGTTTTGGGGTTTTTTTTGAGTGTTTGTTATTTTGTGTGGCATTTTTAAGATGCATAGGTAACCACAGATGCTTAGAAGTATTTATTTCAGGTTAGCACTTACATAATTAATGTTTTGTTGAGTTAAATTTGTTCAACTATCTGAGGTTTTAAGAAGCAGTTCAAATATTTTGAAGTTCTAGTGACTTATCTGGTATCTACTGTAGTCCGGGGACGGAAGACCCTTGTCTGAGAGCTCACAAGCTCAAACATTTCCAGTTACCCCTTCGGGGTGCATCTTCTGGACAAATGCACAGTCAATGGGCAAAATACTTGCCTTTTTCCTCTCTGTTACTCAGATAGTGACCAGTTCATGATACAGACATGACAACTATCTAAGCCATATATAGATAGCCTATATTTGAACTGTCATTTGTGACACCTATTTTCCTAAAAAGTGACAATTGCTGTAGAACTTGCACAAGATGAGAAGACTGTGGTACAGCTTTAGGCTTGTAGAAGAGATTAGGTTACTTATTTAAAGTTGACTGGAAAAGTGGTAGCTTTTTAACTTCATGAAAATGCAGGCATGCTTTTGTGGGTTTTAAGCTTTTTGGAATTTTGCTGTAAACAGATAAATACTATTGTGTAGTGGTAGCTTTTTCTGTCATATGTTTGATGTATCTCTCTATTCCAACTGTAATTAAGAAAATCATCTTATGAAGCTCATACAATATAGCAGAGGTCATAAATGAGAAATGCCAGTTGCTTTTTTTGCTATTTCTAACTAGAACTCTCTAACTTTGTAAAGGGCAGCTCCAAAAAATCAGCCTGTTTTGCCTCCTCATTTGACCCTGTATTAGCCCCCTAGTTCTTCTGAACAGTTTGTGTAACTCACATTTGACCACAAATTCAGGAAACAGTTTATTACCCCAGATATGTTCTCCAGAGGTATATACACTTTAGTTGGTAGCTGTGTGTGTATTTCTTCTGTGCTTTCCTTGATGAGTTATAAGGAAGACTAATATAAAGATAGGTATAGGGAGGAAGAAATGACAGAATGGGAGTTCTGGACTGATGGATAATGTTGGGTCAGGTAATTCTACATGTGTAAAATTAGTCCAAGAAAAAACAACCTCTAGAATTTTAAGAGAGCTGAAACAACACTTAAATTGAGCCTTTAAGAATAATAATTGTAGCATGAACAGAAGAAATCCCATTGCCAGATTTTTTGGCACAGTAGCTTTCAGTCATAGGATCTCTCTGGAGGGAGGAGTGAGAGAGGTTTAGGAGGCAAATGTGACAGTGTCAGATATGAAATACATAGTGGTGAAAGGGGTGTTACCAGCCCTTCCTGGTGAACCAGGAACTCTGCTCATCCTCTTGTTAGTTTACTGGGAGCGTATTTAGTGACGTGAGCACAGTAGTAAGTAACACTTCTGACACAGATATGCTGCAAATTCTTAGGAGCATTTTGTCTCATATTTCTTTTCAGTATTGAAAAATATGGGGGAACCTTGCAGGGTGTCTCAAGCTCTTCTCTATGTCTTCAGAATTACTTTTTATCTTTGAGGAAAGGAATTATTTAGGAGTTAACTGCATCCCCATATACATAGCCATTAGTGGAAGTTGGGAGTGTGTTCCTCTCCCCCACACCACAGTTCTTGAGTAAGGTTTCTATTAGTAGGGTGAAGACAGAAGACATTTTGATTTTCAGCCAAATTATTCTAAAAATATTGTTCTCTTTCTGGAAAACCAGAATTCACAGTTGGAATATTTTTGTTGAGTATACAGTTGTGCAGTAATTTAGGACTATTCACTTTGAAGACTTTGTATTAGAAAGTACCTAATAAGTGATTTTTATTCTCCCTGTTATTTTGAAATTATTTGCTTTTATGTAAATCCCATCCATTAGAAATCCTCCTTTTATTCCCTCAAAATATTTGAAGTAAATAACAAAACCAGTGCTGTCTATTGAAGAGCAAAACCTTTTCCACAGGCTGCTTAGGGAAGATACCGAATAGAAGTCAGCAGGAAAACTACCAAGTGCTCCCTCATACCAGTTTTGGTTTTGTCATGTTTGTTCTTGTGTAAGAAGAGGAGGAGGGAGAATTTGTAATCTGTTTTTTTTGAAACATGATGCTGTTCATACCAATGTTTGGTGGTTTTTTTTGGTTTTTTTTTTTTTTTTAGTATTGGTTTCTGTCTTGGCGGTGAAAATGCAGGAATTTCAAAGCTAACCACTATTCTTTTTTAAATTACAATTTGTGTTTCTAACAAGCAGAAACATGTTTATTTCTTGTGGGAGATGACACTGACTTGCATTTATTTCAGGTTGACTACATGGATGAAAATGAGGAGTATTTTCAGCGTCAAGCATCTCATAGACAATCTCGAAGAAGATTTAGAAAAATCAACCAAAAAGGAGAGCGACAAACCATTATTGATACTGTTGACCCTTATCCTGTGGGAAAGCCACCTCTACCTAGAGGCTATCATACGGTAAGCTGTCTGTATTCATGATTCACAAAACCAGGAAAACTACTGAAACTAAAACAATCAAAACTGGTAAGCTTGCAGGTATATTTAAAGAAGGGTTCTCCTGTGGGAAAATTTTCTTATAAAATACTGTGAATTTACCTCCATCAGTATGTGAACATGTATGCAGCTTGCATCTTAGTTCAGAGTTGAAAAGCATGTTTCTTATGGCTATGAATATCTTGTGTAATTTCTTAGTCTTCCAGTCATCATTTGAAATGGTCAGTCTATGTTCTGCTTTCCTTTTGATACTAATTTCCTATACTAATAGCTTTGTGTATAGCTAGTGAAGTGCTCATTGACATTTGGTAACAGTTGCTTCTTGAAAAGGATTGTGCTTCATTGCAGTAGGCCAAATTCTTGGATTAAATCTTTTTTTTTTTTTTTTTTTGGTATTCAGAATATAAATGTCCAATTAACCTTTACTGATGTCAACCTCAAGAGCCTTTATATGAGGATTTGAGTGAGCTATATAGTCTGCCCATCATCAGGGAGATCATTCGGTCATTTTACTTGATGTTTTTTGAGATTAAAATAAACTGATAATAAAAACCTATTCTTCAAAGTATTTTATATGACTCTTAAATTGGGAAAAGCTGTATTACATTAATGTGTTTGTTTGGTACTGATTTAAACTTAAAATAAGCAAAAATACTTGAAAAACTGTTTGTGGTTGTCTCTGATTTGTTTAAGCCCCCAAATCTGTTAAAACCATAAAGGCATAGACATAAGTAACTTCGTGCATATTTAATCTCATTTAATTGATTGGGTTGAAATTTGTACCATGTAAGCCACGAGCATACACATTTGCAGGATTAGAGCTTTAGTGTTTTCAAAATACCGTCTTTTGATCCAAGCAGTTGTAAGTTGTTTCCATTTCTCCTTATTCTTTGAGTTATTTGCCAGTTCCCCTGTATATTCAGTGTGTGTCTGTAAGTGTCTAGATGTTTAGTTATATCTGTTAAATACCCAGGCTTTTCCTCATGAGTTGAATAATTACATTTTATGTTAACAAATTGGTTTTGTTTATACAACAGCTTCCAATAGTTTAAATTTCAGTGCAGTTTTAGTTGCATCTAAATTTGATATGAATTGAACTGATTCACTTGGTTTGAAGATGAAATATTTCACTGGTCTGGTTTTGAAAAATAGGTATGTGGTATTATACTTGGTAGGAATTACAGGAAGAATTGCTGTTATTCGTATTATTTAGATGCATATGTTGTGCTTATCAAACAGTTCTAGCGATTTTTATCAAGCTCTAGAAGGGTAATTTGCCCTCTACAGTGCCATTTGCGTTTGTAGGTCCTTGCCTGTTGTATAAATTTCACTTTAGGTATGCCTAGTGAGTTTTTGTAAGCTTAACTGTTACTTCAGAGCAAAAGCCCATTCTGTGCCGTTCTGTTGTGCAAGTTCATAATGATTTTGTGTACATATTAGGAAATTCATTGCAAGTGATTTTCATATTGATTTGGAAGATTACCAAATAAACTGTAAAATGCACAATAATTACAGTCAAACATTATTTTTACAAGTGTAATAAGGTGTATGTGACTGACTGCTTTTTTCTGAAGCAAATAGAGACATAGAGCTCAAATGAGTTTTATAGTATAGCCAAGACTCTGCATGCTGACTTGTCCTATCTGATTTTTAGTTTTTGGTGATCTTGTGTACGTTTTTCTCTCTTTCACTTCTACTAGCTGTGTTATTTCTATTGTTTTAACACCTGTGTTAAAGGCTGCATTGTCTTCACTCCCTTCATGTTTTATGTTCTTTGACAGTTTTTTCTGGTGTAATTTCTAGAAAAATTAACTGAAGAAAGCAGTTTTTCTGGAAACATCTGAGAATTGAAAGTATATTATAGCACATAACTTGTGGGCTTGTTGCCCATCCATTCTTTGGTCAGCATCTGTAAGGGTCTCATTTTGGGTTCTACTTCTTAATTTTATATAAGTCATTAAATGTTCAGACATTGCACTAAATGTGTTAGTTAAATTAAGGAATAATCTATTTTTTTTCAAGTTGCTTTTTATCCCCTTGTTATGGTTAGACAGGTGAAAGTAGTAAAGCTGCTTTGAAAACATTCTCAAAATTTTCACAAAACATGTAATTTTTCATATTTTGTTGTACCCTAAATCTGTAGTTACCATGTAGAATGTTTTTTTTCCTGATAAATTATTAATGCTCTAATTGCAGTAGTCACTGAATGTTTTTCTTCAGAAAGTTCAAGTATTCTCTGAAGAAAGTTTTTTTATAGCTTTTTGCAGTTGTAGAGCACAACTGAAGATGCATGGATGTGCTTTTCAAGAATTAAAAATTAAACGCAGTGCTCTCAGTTGTGGCATGGCTTTCTGCATTAGAATCAAATTGTAGGGGATGGTGGACCCTCATTAACATATTTTAACGTTATCTTCGTAGTGGTGGAATGTACTATGGCATGTCTGATAATGTTAATCTTTTCCTTTCCTCCTATATGGCATTCATTTCATTTTGGCTCACAGGAATGCACTAAACCTCAGGTATTGTAAATTACTGTGTATGGTCCACTAACAATTTACTTGTGGGTTTGCAGTATGATACCATAATACTGATGCAATGTTAAGACTAAAATTGCTTTCTAGCCTTTCCTTTGATACTTGAGCAAGCTTGCTGTGGTATAAAAACACTAATGTAAATGTGGAATTTGTTGACAGCACAAAGTCTCTTGCCCAGTTTTACCATTCTTCCTTGCTTTGATGTATTATGATATAGAGAAAGTGGAGAAAAATAAGGAAAGAGTGTATATATCTATATCTCTCTCTCTCTCTCTATATATATATATATATTTAGTGTTTGACAGACACTTCACTAAAGTATCCATTACACAGAGGAGTTAATCTTTGATTTAAAAAAAATAGGCTGCTTGTTGATGTTTAGTTACCTGCATGTTAATAAAAGAGTGAAATGTGATGTGACTCAGTGAGCAACAAAGCTCAACTGAAAGTTTGCTGGCTGATAACTTGCAACAGTACTTCTTGCTTGTCTTCTGATAGTGTTTACCATTAAATATAAAGGAGATGGATTTCATAGATAATTATCAAAGTATGTGTAAATGGCTGTTATTTGAAACACAGGATTGCCAAGCTAGGGAGACTCGGTGCCCAAGTAAGTTAAGTATTTTGGAATGGTACCAAACAGAAGAGGTGTTTGCCTGATCAGATCTCAAATGCAAAGTAATTTGAATATTTTTTAAAACTTGTATTTTTTTAATTGCATTTGTCAGTGCCAAAGTAAATACTGAGTATCCATTAAATACATTGCTCAAGAACGTCTTGTCGAGCCGTTAAATTGTCCCCACTGTTATGCTTGAGACATCTCATGACAGTTGAAAACAAATGAAAATATTTTTAGTTTCAAAATTCTTCGTTTTCTTGTATGTCAAATTCTTTGATTTGTTTCTTTTCTTAAAATACTTGAGGATTCAAGTTTCACCATGGTTCCAGTACCACAGGCAAGTGATTTCTGTGCTGAAATGTTTGTGGTACGTTTCTTGTAGGAACCCAGTTCCTTATCTTTAGATCACTGCTCACCACTTTTTCAGTGGAATGATATCACGTAACCTATGGTTACTAAAACTTGTCTGAGATAATGTGCTTCTCAAATTAGGATAGGAATTTGAAATACTTTGTAGTATTTTGATATCTTAATGCTTAATGGACCATTTGAAGTGTAATCTGATGTTGAATATCTTACCTGGCCATGTTACTTTTGGAAAAGTATTTCTCTAATAAAGAAAACAAACTTCATAATATATGGAGATAAAATGAACACTTTTTGTCAGATTAAGAAAATGGCATCCTTTTTGCCACCATTCGTAGCATTGTAAAATCTGTCATTTTTCAGGGAACCAAAAAAAATCTGATAAGTTAGGCTGAGCTGTTCTAAGTGGAATGATCAGAACTTTTTGGATTGAAAATTTTTTGCTTGTGCTTCTAATGTGTCGGAAATGATCTTTAACTAGATCAGTGTTATCATCTCCTTAATAATAAAAGTAGATTTTGAATGTGGATTTTCTTTCTGTGTGTATCTCTGCTTAAGGCTATTTAATATTTTCAATGAGAAGTCCGTTTTGAGTGTCACAGCTGAAAGTGTGGACCTTTTCTTCTGAAAACCTACATGGCTTTTCCTCTGCTTTGATCTGATTTTTATTTTTTTTAAGGCATGGAATTAATTTTAATAAAAGCAGACTTCTATGTAAAATCTTGCTGCTGACAGTCTTTGTGGTTGTTTCAGTACATCTGAAAAATTCACCATGTCTGCTCTGAGTGTTACTGAGCTCTAGTTGTTAGATATATATAGGGCAAATTAAAAGAAGTTCATGAAGGAAAAATGGCTATGTCCAAAATAAGATGCTGTTCCTTAGTGGCATAGAGGTTACTAGTAGTACTATAACTCCTTCATTTATGTTATGTTGTGCCTTTCTCCTGTGTCTTAGACTGGGTATGTAAACTGAGATGTAGGGTTTTACTAGACTATACCATAATCTTTACTTTGTAAAGGCAAAATATTGAAGCTTACTGGGGAATAGTTAGAAAGATGTGGGCAGACCTGTAAATAAAATGCTGAAGCACCTTTGAAATAACTCTGAATAGAAAGTAGAGCGTGTTTGTTTTACTCTGCAACAATCTATCCATATTTGAAT
This sequence comes from Psilopogon haemacephalus, assembly GCA_013396835.1. Classification (NCBI taxonomy): domain Eukaryota; kingdom Metazoa; phylum Chordata; class Aves; order Piciformes; family Megalaimidae; genus Psilopogon; species Psilopogon haemacephalus. The sequence goes on along the minus strand of VWZI01013575.1, from coordinate 332,828 downwards.
TGGTTAACAGACTTATGAAAATTCGTGCTAGTGCAACCTCAGCTGGGTTTTTTAAAGACTGCTGTTGATATCCCTGCAGAAGTTCTCTCTTACCTTTTTCAGCTTGAGATTTACATGAGGTGACAATTCTTTTATCTGGTGTCAGAAGGAAAAGAGCACTGGTCATGGAGTCATCAACAGCTCCAGTTTCTTCCCCAAGTTACAAGTGTGTAACAATTTTAACTGCATACACTGTGCTATGAAGCCAGCGTTTAGGATGATGCATTAGAGGCTGACAAGTACTGCCCTACTGGATTTTATTTGAAGTAGGTGGCTGAAAATTTGAATGAGGAAATGAAGCCATGCCTAATATCACTAAGTCAAGTCTCATCTGCAGTCATTACACCTTTATAAAACAACTATGAGGGATTTTTCTAGCTTTAAAAATTCTTACTTATTTACAAAAAACATTATTTTAACCTGTTCACTTAGTAGCAAGTCATAGAAGCTCTCCTTTGTGCTGCAATCTCTGAAGTAACATTGCAAAACGTTGACAAAGCAGCCTGTTTTCTTGATGCCATTTGCATTCATGTCTGCCAAGAGTTTTGCTCAGATTGCTGTTCTTTATGAAACAAATTTGTCATCCCCTTTTTATGCAAATTTATATTTTAAAAAACAACAAAGCTGTTTAATGTCATATTTTTATATTTAGGTAGGATTAAAAAAAAGTAAACTTTCAGCCTAAATTTGAGGCAAAAGCCAGGTGGTTTTCCTTTATTCAGTGTGTGTGCCTATTAAAGCAATTTAAGTGTTTACAAGATGACATGCAGTGTTTTCTTGTGGTTAATATACTACATGACAATTTTTAAAAGCTGATTCTAAAAGCTATCAGGTGGTGACAGGACTAGGGGAATGGAGCAAAGCTGGAGGTGGAGAGATTCAGATTGGATGTGAGGAGGAAGTTCTTCAGCATGAGAGTGGCGTGGCCCTGGAATGGGTTGCCCAGGTGGATGGTTGGGGCCACTTCCCTGGAGGTGTTTCAGACCAGGCAGGATGAGGCTCTGTCTAGCCTAATCTAGTGTAGGGTGTCCCTGGGCATGGCAGGGGGGTTGGAACTAGATGATCCTTGTGGTCCCTTTCAACCCTGACTGATTCTATGATTCCATTAGGACTTCGTTACAGATGCCCATTGTAATTTAGAATGAGACTTAACATTAAAAAACAGATAAAACAATTGCTTCTCTGCATGTAAATTTGTGTTGTAAAATACGTACTGCTGCATGTCTTTTCATGGATTACTACAAATGATCATGACGTGCCTCATACACATGAAGTTCACAGCAATGTGGACTTAGTATTGTGACGTATCTTGGTATAATGTGTTCTTGATAGCACATATTCTGGAAAGTAAATTGATGCCAATATAATTAGTGCACTTGGTTATCTTTGTTGTGTGTAGAATTTCAGTCATTTAAGTTTGAATCAGTAGGAATAGTTGTCAGATACCTAAACAAATCAGTTTAAAGGAATACTGTCAGTCTTTCAAGCCTGTGATTAGCTGTGGTTTTGAATGTTCCTGATGGATTTTAGGATGATCTAGCGCTTGCATTGCAATACAAGTTCACTTAGCAAAACAAAGAGCAAACCACAGAATCAATTGTGAGTATTCATATTAAATAAAAAAAAAGGCAAAAAGAAAAAAAAAAAGTGCTTGCTTCTAGAAAGACCCACATCTGAGCTAATTTTTTAATTTTAGGAAAATTATTTTATGTGGCAGAGAACAAGGAAGCATGGACAAACTATAAGAGTCACTTCAATGCAAAGGTAAAAGGGATATGGAGAGGTCATGAGTAGCCCCTTTTTAAAATATCTTTGACCTTGGGAGTGTTAAGCAGGTCTATTTCTGTGCCTTTCTTGTTTTTTAGAAACTACTGTATTGTCTTAGTCAGGTACACTAGGTTGTCAAAAGTTTTTGGGGAAGCAGGATGTTTAAAGGAATTTGCTTTACAGTCTCATGGGTTACGGCATCTGAACCTTATCAAACAGGTTGAATTTTTACTAGATGCTAACAGTGTTTCCTTGGTTAGAGGAAAAATGTTGAGAGCAAAGAAAAAAGAAGCTGAGAATATTCTTTTACATGGCAAAATGAAAACAAAGAGATATATAAATAAAATTTGAACTGGGTTCACCTTGTTTGTGGTTATGAAACAATTTAATGTGAGCAGAGAAGTGGTAATTCAAAACACACCCCTAAATTGACATTGTATTGCCAATGGGAAATAGTATGGTTATACAAAGGTGCTTTATTCACACAGATAATGCCTATCTGGTTTGATTATGCAAATTTCTCTAATCAAATGTTTAGTATAAAATTAATTATTTTAAAAAGTGTTTATATTTAAAATAATACTAGATTGATTATTCCATTAGTATAAGAAAGGAGCTAGGTCTTAATGTTATCAAATATGAATGTCTTTTTGCCAGGAAAGGGTATTTTTTCAGCTTTTTCTATTTAAGAAACTTAGTGTGCAGTTTCAAAAGCACCTCTTTTTATTATTCCATGATGGTGATGATCTACTCATGATTTGGAATGAGACTGATGTATACATCATACTAGGAAGTAATACAAAATACTAGAAGAATATACACAGTCACAGAATCACAGAACATTGGAGGTGGAAGGGACCTTCAGAGATTGAGTCCAACCCCTCTGCCAAAGCAGGACCACCTAGGGTAGTATGTACAGGAATGCATCCAGATGGGTATTGAAAGTCTTCAGAGTAGAAGACTCCACATCCTCTGGGTAGCCTGTTCCGGTGCTCTGTCACTCTTCCTGTGAGGAAGTTTCTCTTTGTGTTGAGGTGAAACCTTCTGTGTTCAAGTTTGTACCCATTGCTCCTTGTGCACCACTAAAAACAGATTGGACCCATCCACTTGTCACCCACACCTCAGATATTTATACACATTGATGATAATCTCCTCTGTCTTCTCAAGGCTAAACAGCCCTGGGTCTCAGTCTCTCTTCACTGGGGAGATGCTCAAGTCCCCCATCCATCCATCCATCCATCCATCCATCCATCCATCCATCCATCCATCCATCCATCACAGGACGTTAGCCTTTGGAAGGGACCCAAGGAAATCATTGAGTCCAACCCCCCTGCCAGGGCAGGACCATATGATCTAGCAGAGGTCACAGAGGAATACATCCAGGCAGGCCATGGAAGTCTCCAGAGAAGGAGACCCCACAACCTCTCTGGGGAGCCTGCACCAGTGCTCTGTAACCCTTACAGTAAGGAAGTTCCCCTTTGTATTGAGGCGGAACCTCTTTTGCTGCAGCTTACACCTGTTGCTCCTTGTCTTATCACAGGGAGCAATAGATTATAGGCCGTGAATAGAAAACAACAGTGATGTCTACTTCACTCATAGGCTTACTGACATGTATAAAAACAAGGACATAAACATAGATAAGGCAGCATTGCTCAGTGTCTGACCTCTGTCAGTCTCTCTCTGTCCTTGGCTTCTAGGTGGGTCTGTGTAACCCAACTAATCAATTCTGCTTCTAAACCCCCTGCCCGATCTTTCCTGTTCACCTTGCATGTAAGGTAGTTTCTAGGATAAGATTGTGGGGTGGAGAGAAGGTGGAAGGGTGGTTTGGAACCCCTTCTGGGGACTCAGATTTCTGGGAGGGGTATTGTGTTTCTGTATTATATTAACTTTTATGTTTCTGTATATATTTATAATATATTGTAAATATATGTCTGTGTATTGTGCTAAGCTGTGAATATAAAGCTTAGATCCTTCTGGCCAGCTAAGTGTAGTCTGGGTGAATTTAAGGGAGGGGGGGGAGGTAACTCCCGAACCATCACATGTCTGTATATGTAGTATTTGAACCCAATCAGTAATGATAATTCCTGAAGTCTATGACTACGTTATAAATACACAGGTGTATTTTGAAATAAGACACTACAAAAACTGTGGAGTAATTTTATCTGGAATATGGGATTCTGGAGATTATTTGAGCATTGCCTGTTATCCATCTTTTGTGTAGAAGCTGGATGTTTCTTTATGGGAACACCTATTGTTAAAGTTATAATATATAATTCCCAAGTTTTGTAGCAAAACACAATTTCCTTCATCCATATTCTAAGGGACTATTACTGTTTAGGTTAAGTATGAGCAATGCTATCATTGTATTGTGTGTAGCACCTGAAGCAAACCAAAATTGTTAGTTCCTCATTTTTTTAGTAATGTCTACTAGCAAGCTAATGCAAAATTGATGACACATAGTTCGTTACTTACTCAACTTGCAGCTTTTGTCGAAGGATGGCTATTTTTGTATATTACATCATCCCTGCTGTAGAGCTGTAGAACTCATGTATCTCTTGGGATTTACTGTTCTTCCATTCCCTTTGGAAAGGTTCACATTGTTGTCATAACTGGATTTGCAAGTGTAATTAGATTTGGAAATTTATAGAGAAACATTGAAAGTTTGCATTTTTTTCCTGCCACTGAAGAATTTGTAATGTTGTTGAGTTTCTTTTTTTCTTATTACTGACAATAGGCTTTTTTTACAGTGTATGGAGTTAACAATACTTTGCATCCACACATTTGGAACTTTGATTATTAGCATAGATTTTTCAGATTAGCGTGAGGTTTTTTGCTATTACTAAATGTGCTGTTCTATAGTGTATATAAGATTGCCTTTCTGAGATGCAGGGTATGAAACTAAATATTAAGTCTGACATCAAAGCAAAAGGTTGTTCATGCAGCCAGAAAAAAAATGCTTTTGTAATTCTGATCATTATGTGATGTAACTAAATACAAGTATTTAATTTCCACCATTGAAATTTGATTAATAGTGAGGAAGAGTAAGAGTGCATATGTGTGTGTGTGTTTGTTTTTAAAACATTTTAAAAATAGGATATCCTCATAGTATCAACTTGTTTGTTTAGAAACAGTGTTTGCATCTAAAGTACATATGGGGAAATGGAGTCTGCGTATGCATTGTATTTGTAGAATAACAATAGAAAGGTTTTCAACATTGGCATCTCTATACAGTTAAGCATCATGAGGGATAGTCCTAGTGCCCACTAAAGCATGGAAAGAAGCTGTCAGTCCATCTTTTTCCCAAGCATCTGAGAGACTGTTATGTGAGCTGCGTTTCACATAATAATTAAAAGATAAAGTTATTAATATTCAGTGTCAGTCTTCATACAAAAGATTCTGTTTCTGATAATTTTTAACAGTGCTTTTGTATTTGATTTGAATAATTTAAAATGGTCATTTTGCTAACTGAATTTTCAAAGCTTAAAAAAATGAAGTAGTAATTTAAATATTCTGAGCAACTAATGAGGTATGTATAGAACTGATACAGGTCAAAGATGAAATGTTCCAAGATGGTCAACAGCATCCTGACTTGTATCAGAGTCTGGCCAACAGGACTATGAAAGTGATTGTCCTATTTTACTCAGCACTGATGAGACTGCACCTTGAATCCTGCATTCAGATTTGGCCTTCGCACTTCAAGAAAGATGCTGAAGTGCTGAAGTATGTTCACAGAAGGGCACTGAAATTGGTGAAGGGTCTAGAGCACAGGCCATGCAATAAGTAGATAAGGAAACTGTGGTTGTTTAGCCTGGAGAAAAAGAGGCTCAGGGGAGATTTTATCATGCTCTAGAACTAAGAACTACTTGAAAGAAGGTTGTAGTAAGTTGGAGGTCAGTCTGTTCTCCCAAATAACAAGCACTGAGGCTTCAGGTTGCTTCATTGGAGGTTTGGTGTGGATATTAGGAAAAAATATCTTCACTGAAATGGTTATGAAGCATTGGAACAGGCAGGGAATTAGTTGACTCACTATCTCTGGAGGTTTAAAAAAGATGGGTAGATGTGGCACTCAGGGATGTGGTTTAGTTGAGGCTCAGTAGCCCAAGGTGCAGATACCAGGCTGAAGATACAGCAATGCCAATTATACATTCCAGGTAGTCCAAATCTTAAAATGTAAGTAAAGATTTGTCTTGGCCAAAGATGCCAAGTGAAATAATTTGCTTTATTTTAACACTTACAAGCCTCAGAAAATCTTCTTACTTTATTTGGTATATGTGTATGTTACAGTGCTCAGGATAGTCCTACTAAGTGTTCATGCTTGTGTCTTTCAGTAGGGGACATTTCAGTTCAGGGAAGCTAACGTGTCCTGAGTAAAGCAAGGCAGTTATCTTGAATTTACTTCAAGGTTTGTGTGTAAATTCTTTCCCTTTCCTTTACCATGATTATTTAATCATACATAGGTCACTATGAAAAAAAATTGTTATTCTATGTGAGGCTAAGTTCCCTTGATCAAGTCTTAAATTTTAGCTATTTACACATCTTTGATAGAAAGATTTGTTTTCTTTTTTGTGTAATGCAAAAGATTTTTATTTTATGTAAGGTTGAAGTATAATATTTGGTTGTACAAGTAATGTGCATAGAGAGCTGGGCTTTAGTTTTGAGCTGTTAGCCCTAGTTATATTTGCATTTTCAGATACTAAAGTTTTGTCAAGAATCTGGAACAACAGGCAGGTGTTACATGTGTTGTTGTGAGTGACATAAACTACACAGATTGTCCACTCACTCTCTTGTTCATTATTTTTATATATGTGCTTGTATGCGTGTGCTGAAATGAGAAATATTTTGCATTTTCCTCCTTCCGCTTGATTAAATTATATTCTCTATATTACTCTTGAATCTTGTAATTTAGTGAGTATCATGGCCTGCAGCTGACTGGTTTTAAAGTCTGCAAATGGTCCATGGCATGCAAGAGATTATCTTAAAAGTAAGCACACTGACAGCTGTGGTGGTGATCTTAAAATACAAAGCAATATAGAATCAAATTAGTAAGGAGACTCCATCTAGTAGGTGCACTTCTACCTAATTTTATTTATCGCTAGATAACTGAGCTTGTAATTGGCAGGAAAAAACGTAGTGTTAAATTTGCAAAGTGGGACATCCAACAGTTGATGGTGCCTGGCTCTCTGGTTTGACTGGGGAAGGGGAAAGAGCATTTCTTAGAATTATATATTAAGAATTCTTTATTTATATGATATAATGCTGTGTTTTCACTTTTTTTGCCTAAAACTAACTTGACTGGTTATGCTTGACAATTATTTTTTTGAAAGTAAAGGACAACTGAAGTTGCATTCCTTTTGTTACTACTAAACAGGAAAGGTTTAGATAAGTTATTTCTATATAGATGCTGGAGCAGGGGCACAAAATTCAAAATACGTTAGCGCAAATGGCAGGGGACAACATGCAGAGGGGCATGAAGAGAGAATATTGCAGAAAGAAGGTTATCTTATGCTGGTAAACTCTAAAAAGAGTTGATTTGATTTGAGAACTCCTGGAATAGGTTCTTTTGGAGGGTCCTCTTGTTTTAGATTCTGGCTGGGGACAAAAACAAAAGTTATTTCCTTCCAACAGACAAGTGAAGTGAATGAATGAAAATCCTCTGTTCCAGCAACCAGCCCTTTGAAGTTAAACTTCTTCAGAGTACCAGAGATAAGTAGTTAGTTACCCTAGGATATGTACAAATAAATATTCAAGAAGGTGGACAGAAAGGACTTAACATCACATATGGTAGTAAGAATGGCACTCGATTTCCACCATGATTTGGGTAATCAAGAAACCTGATGGCAGACTGGAGATTGTGTGCTAGTCCTGTCTCATGAACATAATGAAAAGTTCAGATTCTCTCTTTAAAGTTTCTAAATTCAAATATAACTGCTTAAAACAAATATTCCCTCTCCACTACTAAGAAAATCTCCTAATGAGTAAACAGAAAGGCAGTTAGTATTTAGACAAGATTGGGAATTTTAAAAAAATCTATTAATATTTTATACTGAAACATGAAATTATTGTTCCTCTGTCTTTCATGATCTCTCATACTTTTTTTTTTTTTCCTCTCCCTGTGCCGGAATAATCATCGTTGAAATGCAAATATGTCCATGTGTTTCAGGTAACAGCATTCAGTGGGGCTGATAAAGATTATAATGGTTTAGAAGCTGGATAGTTGATTGACCACAAAAAAATGTATTATTCTTGCCTTTCAGTAGTGCAGCAGTACAAATGCATGTGAAAAAGGCAATGCAATTATCCAACTTCTTTAAAGTTGTTCTTCATTATTATACAGTGGAGAACTTGAAATATGGGGGCTGCCTCACTTAAGTGGAAAATGTGTGTCCCCAGATTCCCACTGTGAGATTACCCACTGTGCCCATGTTATGTGGGGTTTTTGTGGGTATTTTTGTTTTGTTTTGTTTTTCCTGCAAGATAGTAGTACACAGTAGTGAACCTTGTCTTCAGCATGGTGCAGATGGTGAGGTACTGTTTAAGTCTGGTAAAGAGGCCATGTTAGTACTGTGCCAAATAGCATAATTCTTGACCTTAAAAGAGCATTTGCTTTTTTGATGTTATGCTCTTTTTTCTCCTACAGTTAAAAGCAGAAAGCACATTCTCGTATTCTGTGATTTAATTAACACATTATCTAAAACTCGTCCTGACACTGAAGTGAGAAAATTTTATCAACATTGGGAAAAGCTTAATGTATACTGACAGACTATATGTTTTTTACTTCTGAAGCACGGCAATTGTTTAAGGAAATGAAACTAATCTGTGACCATTTTGTCAGTTGAAGTAACTTACATATAGAATTTTAATGTATGATTTTAATAATGGTAATCTGTACTTCTAAAGCCATGTTACATACATTCAACTTCAGGCTTGCATAAGTTATTATCCTTAACATAAAAAAACATAGTGACATAACAAACATGCATATTAAATATTAATTTGATCTTGCATGAAATATATATCTTTTTCTAAAAAAGTACTTTATAAGAAGGTCATTGGAAGATTTAAAGAAATGTGGAGTCCAGATAAGTTTCTGCGTTCTGTTACTGTTGTGAGCATTCACACAAGTCAGTTCTGTAAGCTACATGAGTTACTCTAGAAATGGGACATCTTGTCATATTTAGGATGCATATCCATCAATTACAGGTTTTCTTCATGTCAGTTCTAACATAATTGTCTGTACATAAAAGAATTTGATGGCAGGTATTTTAAATGACTACTATGACTTGCTCCCATTTTAAGATGGATGACATGCAAACAAAGTTTGCTGTACTGAAAACAGAGCTGTGCACAGAAGGTGACAAACGCATCTGTTGTCAAAAGGAAGACTGGCGTCTGTGCCATATTCACCCAGCTGAGGCACCAGCCTGACTGCTCTGGGCTTGTCATTATTTTAAAGATCCAGATTATAGATTCAACTGCAACAGCAGCTCGACAGAAGGGCATTTGTTCAAATGATTTGTAGCATTAGTAGATGTGTTATCAAAACGGCACCCATCACTCCATTGTAGCTGGTATTTTTAGGTGTTGCTAGTGGTTCTGTGAACATTATTATAATGTGTTAATGCCACAACTCTATGAATACTAATATTAATACAGTTTTGGTAAATACTTTATGCATGTGTTTTGGCTGAAGTGGTCTATTGGTCATAGAACCTCACCTTGGAGAATACATTTGTTTGTTTTCCTTTATTAACAGAGTTTTATTTGAAGCTCCCAAAGTTCTCAAAGGTGTGCCTGGGCTATCCTATGTCTGTGTTACACTGACAAACAGGAACTTGCTTACATGAAATTGGGTCATATTGATACAGATTTAAATTACTGGCAGTAAATTTGTCTAAGTACTAGAATAAGACTTTCATGTTGTAGAGGGCATTTAAATGTTTTGCAGCATTTAGAATTAATTACTGGTAAGGATTTTTGATGGTTTCAGTTGTTTTGAAATCTGGTGGGAGCATCAGATTGTTTTTTAGCGATCTCTACCGTAAAGGTAGAGGGATGGAGTGTGCCTCAGTGTTACAAAATTCAGAAGCATACTCCTGTGAGCTTAACAGTTTTGTGTCCAATAACCCTGAGCTTAAAATTGTATTAAACCTCCACTTCTTGACAAGTGAGGACAGCAGGGGAAAGTAAAGCTATCTCTGCCTTTTCTATCCTTAAAATTATGTATCTTCAGTGTAGCTGTCTATATTCCACCTGCACAAATATGTAATATCTGTATAGTAATACCTTCACAGCAAATGCCTGGGAATGCACACAGTGATTGTGAGTTTTTTTGCTTTACCCTTGGGTCTTCTTTCTGATTTGATTGATTTCCCCTGCTGTGTTTTTTAGATATTGAAGTCATGAAGTGGCAGTAAATTTGGTGACCTTACAATGTTTTGGTTTTTGACTAAGGTTTTGAACATAGATACTTTGCATTGTGTTTAAAGGGAAGTGAAAAATGAGCTGATAACTCCTGGTTTACAGGTACTTCAGGAAAAGAATGAGTTCTGTGTATGTAGTCTGCATAAAATTTAAAGTGCTCCACAGTTATTAGTTAAAATGACTGCTTGAAACTGAATATCTGATGTAATCTATTGTTGCAGCATTTGTCATTAACTAAAAAGGTTTAATACTCCAATCATTGTTGACACTGCTTAGAATAATATCCATGTCAGATTATATTTGAGAATGTGAAACAGTTGAGAGGCATAGCAGTTAAATGGTGCATGTGGCTGAGATCTCTTATCAATTTTAACCTTGAATTCAGGACTGCTTTTTATGAGTCTTGAATCTTGTGGGTTGTTCAGGGCTGTGTGGTGTTTGTAGTTACTTCTAAAAGTCTTGTGTTGGGTTTTGGTTGGTTTTTTTTGTTTGTTTGTTGTTTAAATGTTCCTTACTGTAGCTCATAAAGAGATGCCAGCTTTCTTACAAATGCTGTATTTTGACAGTAGTGGGGGATATCGTATCATGTCCAACTACTGCTCATCAGGTTTATTAAGGTCTCACTTTAATTACCTAGAAGCATTGCAAAAATGTTTCATTTTTCAAGCTTCAAGTGTAAGCAAGGATTTCTTACATGAGTTTTGAAATGTATATGAAAACAAAGTTGCAGTTAGGTTTTGTTCCAGCTGCTTGTTTATAATAGAAGCTTTCCAGGATCTGTTGTTATGATGTCTTACATTGACTCAAATTCCGTTCATTTTTCACCAAAACACGTTTGCTAAACTTCTTCTTATTATTTTCTGAACTGATAGTGAGCGGGAAGTACATACACTTAAACTGCACTACTGTACTGGAAAGTGGGGCTGGTTGAGGAGAAAGGAATAGGGAAATTAAATCAACCATTTATTTCTTGAAATTGTTTAGTCTCACAGTTTGCTTTTTGAGTGGTATTTTCTTCATCTAATCACATAAATATCACTTAATTTTGAGTATCGAGTAATTTTTTCTGTTTTGTAAACCACCACATTTTCATCAATTAGATTTTGTTAGTTTGATTTAAATTTTGCATTCACATATCAAGTACTGATTTAATTTTCTAGTAGGTGAGCAGGGATGCATAGTGGTGGAAAGCCTAAGGAGTAGAGAAGCATTTCATGGCATTGCTATCTGGAAGTTTCTCTCATTCTCTGCTTTATCCAAGTCTTCATGTTACACTTTGAAGGCTTATGCTATAGACACCTAGGGCAGATTTTGATTGGAAGTACCTGAGTAAGATGTATGTTCCCTCTGTGCTGGGGAGATGTTTGTCTTGGTTTGTTCCTGATGTGAGTGTGAAACACCACACAAATTCTGTTTGTGGTGTTAACTGCAAGGCCACACACTCGAGGGGATTATTATTGCTTTGTCAACAAGTATTTTAAAATTTTATATTCAAAAAGGTTTGCTAAGCTTCCTGCAATGAGTAACTTCCATTCTTTCTGGTCAGCACAGAATCAGAAAATTGATTGCATTTGGAATTTGATTTTTTAACGAGTCTTAAGCATAATTTAATATTTTAAAGTAATCTAATGTTTTAAAATAATGTTAGTTGCACTGGTACATTGCAAAGACTTAGAAAAAAATCTAAACTAATTTTTGTAATTCAGTCATTTAGTGAATAACTTACCTTTTAGCATATACTAGGAGACCAAGGGCACAAGTGTCATTAAGCTCTCATAAATGTAAATATATTAAATTTAAAATGTGTTGTGTATAAAACACGTTTAAAATTGAATAATGATGCAAAAAATAGAACAGATATTTAAAGATCTTTTCTCGCTTTTCCACTACTAGTGGAATTACTTTCCACTAATTTTTGTAGCCTCATATACTAGTAGTCATGGTCAGTACTGAAAGAAAGCACTGTAACAAGCTGATGTCATTATCATTGGACGTGTTACTTTGGTGGAAGGCAGCTGCAGATTGTATGACATAGTATTCTGTAGTATTTTTTTTCTGTCTGTTTATTATGCAGGTGTAACAACTGTTGAGTAATTTTTCTATTGTTCTTTTAAAAAAAAAAATTATTTTTGAAGCTACTTAATTTAAGCCCAGATGGTCTTAGATTTTAAAGAATGTGTGGTAAATGTGTTGTAGAGTACTGTGCTAAGATTGAAGCCTAATGGAAGAGTGGTATGTGCCTGTTTGTCTTGTCTGGGTCCCTCCTGCATCAGGTGGTGTGAATTCCTGACACTTCAGTTGTAGTTCATACAGGGCTGACAGTTTATTGTTTGAGCACGTTCCCCATTGTGTTTCAGCTCCTCTGCATTATGATGGTGCTATTATATTACCAGAAGGGTTGTAGTGTAAATGGGAGTGATGACGAAAATTTCAGAGTTGAAGATCTAATTATAGTCAGGGAGGAGAATTATAAAAGCCATTTGTATGTCAGTGTCTTCCAGATCCTACATTCATTTTGGTTTCAGTGAAATTGCATATTTGGTGTGCAAGAACAGAGAAGCAGGTGCTATATTCAGGAACACTTTAAATGACGTGCTAAAGGGTTCTCTGGACAACGCCTTACCTGCCACAGCCCCCGAGGATCTGTGGCCTGCATAGCTGTGAAGCTGCCGAAAATCTGAGAGCTTGTCAAGTGCACCGTTTATAAATACTTGATAACAATGTTTACAGCTCTGCTGCAGCGCTCTTTTGGGTGGGGGAGAAAGGGAGGTGGTGTCAAAACCTCTGCTTTATCCTCATGTTCATGAAAAGTCGTGTTCAGTTCAGGATTTTGGTGAGGTAAACGTGGGTCCTTATACCCACCCTGACTTCAGTGGTATTCTTAGGAGCCAGCAGCAAACGGAATCCTCCCCTCTGGGGCTGCCTTGATGTTCAGAGGCTGATACCAGATACAGGCAAGAGCTTGCTGTTTTATCTGCATTGTCCATCTCTACCTTAATGAGTGAAATGGTTAAGTATCCGAGGGGGCGAGCCTCAAGGAATGTGTCTTCCATTTGACTTGAGTATTTCGGAGGATAAAGGGAGAGGGAGGGAGAGGAGAGAGAGAGAGAGAAAATCCACTTACATCACTCGAACTGCATTGAGTGTGTGCTTGTGTGCAGGTTAAGAGACAGACTACAGTGTCTTTGCTTTCTGCAGGAAGCAGCAATGCCGTTTGTATCCTATGAGGAATTTTTTATTTAGAAAAGGAAGCATTCTTTCTACCCAGGAAATGGCTTTCCTTGTGCGTTGCTATGCCAACTGCCTGCAGCCATGGTCTTCCAAAGTAAGCACAATAACGTAATTATATTGGCGTATTGCATTCAGATTCATGATTCTCTGGGATTTTGTGTGTGTAAATGTGTTGAATTTTTGTTGCTAACTCTTAGGACGGTAGACGTGCTTGTCTTGATTGAGAGGAACAGGCATCATAAAATTAAATGTCGATCAGTGTCATGCTGCTACGATTAATTGTGCAAACTTGGTTAGCTGAGTGGAACAGATCACTGGTCACTACTCTGCCAGCATCATTAGCAGCCAGGGGAGGAGGTCCCTATTTACGTGCTCTGCCCTGATTTTGGGGGAGTGGAGGGTAGTGGTGGAGAGCGGGGGGAGGCTGCGTGTGTGAGTGTGTGTGATTGCAAATGAAACATCAGTATTAACAATGCTTGGCTGAATGCTGGAGGCTGGTTCCTGCACCCTGACTAATATAATACTGTATTAAGCCTTTTTGAAGGAGTCTCTGTGCAGTCAGCCATTTTAGCTTTTTCCTCCTTTTTCTTTTTCCCATTCCTCAGGCTCAGGGCATGGTTTTGTTCCCTTGGATGAATGCTGAAAATGTAGGGTTTCATCAGGCTCTGTATGTTCTGACATGCTTAGACTTCCAGTGTTGCAAAAATGGAGACTAATGCTGCCGTTTGGATTGCTGCTCTGCACTACAAGTGCGAGGGGGGTTTTGAGCTTGCTAGTAGTGACACTTTTAGCTCCAGCTTGGTTTCTCCCCCTCCTCTTCTTTTCAATTTAATGCTGTAGAGGCTGACTTGCCATCCATGAGAAATTGGTACATGATGTGTAAATTCAGTTCAGCTTATGTTTCTTCATTATGAAACCACTTGCAGTCCCAGCTAACCATGGAGTTATGGGCCAGCAGGAGAAACACTCAGTAAGTATTGCAAATTCTGCTTGTTCTATCAATAACCTGTCACGAGCAAACTGCATGGAAATTGAAAATGCTTGTCGTCCTGCTCATGGGTTCTCCTGCTTGTGAATTTAACAGCCGGTTTCAAGGGAAAGCTGTACCTGAGGTGACATTAGAGTCAGTGGCTGTATTTAGGATTTTTTTTTTTTGTTTTTTTAGTTTCAGAGAGGCAATTCTGTAGGTTCTTTTAGAATGCTAAAAATTTACTTTTAAAATGTTAATGTACTTTCATTGGGCAAGATGCTGTGAGCATTCAGTTATAATTGTTGTGCATGTGTTGAAGTTTTAAATAAATGTTGAAGCTGTATAACAAGTAATATAATTGTAAGTAATGACAAGTGGATTTATTCTGTCTAGTGTATAGTACTAGTGTGCTGTTGACTTTTAGCATGGTGTTTAACATCTGTGATACATTTATGCTGAAAATGCAGAAACTGTTGATATAACATGGAATGAACAAAAGGCATAGTACTGATGCTTTCTAATTGATCCCATGAGTCAGCTACACCTTTGTCATGCTTTAATCCCATAGGCTGCCTGTATTTATTGTTTGGGAAAAATGCATTCATAAGCAGAAGAGCAAACATTATTTAACAAGGCCTCAGGCGTGAGAACTAGAAATTTAGATTTTACTCAATAAAAAGATTCTACAAGTGCAAGTTCTTATTGTTCAGTTAACACATTTAAATCTTCATGCTGTATTTGATACTCTTCAATGTAACCTTCAGTCTAAAATTTTTCTTGAAAGGATGTATGTGTGTGTGTATGTTTTGTGCATACTGTGTGTGTTAGAATGTGCTTAGGAATTAATACAGTATGTCCAGCATATAAGGGTAAGAATCCTAACTATTGGGAAGATGTGATAGGAGGAACTTTTTAAAGGAGGAACACTTTATTCAAGAATTTAGTTTTGATTATGTAGAAATATGGAAACTTCAGAATGTGTCTAGTGGGTTTTTCTTATGCATGTAGCATGTCAGTTTCTCATTGTGTACATTGTTTTGTTCCTTTGCCTTCTTAATTACATTGTAAGTATAAAGGAGTTCATGTTACCAAATTATTTGGTGCTCGTGAAATATTTAGAACTTAATCTAAAAAACCCACAAACCTTCTTTCCTCCTGAAATTCAAGTACTGAAGAATCTGAAATAGAATAAGATACCTTGAATGTGCAAGTAGAAATAAAACGAGAAAGTTCCAAATGTGTTGGATATGTATTGGGTTTTCCTGCTCCTTCAGCTCTCCAATGACTGCTGATCAGATGAGTGATTTTAGTAAAATAATTGCTTATAGATAAAAGGAAAAAAAAAAACCTGACAGTTTAGAGACGCTTACAAGCTCTGTCACAAGTTAGTTGCACTACTTTGAGTTAATTAAATCACAAAAGTAAATTTCACTCTCTGGTCCACAATGTAGGAGTAGTAAAGGGGCAAAGGTCGAAGTATTGCTTTGCAAGAAAGCTACTTTACCACAAGAAATGTCCACGTGTATGTAAAAGGAAAAGAAATACTTTGACATAGGGCTAGTATGCAGTTGCAGATTTTGCATGAAGACATAGTTTAGAGTTTATACAGAAATTTGAAACGGAACTGTTAGGACACAGTGTATCTCAGCAAGACCCCATCATTTTGGCAATGAAATTTTCCATGCTTGTTCTCCAGGTAGAGATTATTTTGCCTGGAAAATGGGACTGAAAGATGTGAGTCCTTGGTAGAGAGGGAAGGTAAGCTTGGAATTTTGAAATATAAAAATATGGTCTAAAAGGAAAAAATTCTGAACCAATACTTTTTTTGAGATATTTTCATGTTAGTGTGTTCCCACAGTCCTGAATCTGTTACTGATATCCATCTTGATTGTATTTCAAGGGGAGTGCCATAATTATTTCTCTGACACCACTGCCTAGAGTCTCGCAGCTTAAGTTACTGGGACAATCTGGAATTGAATACGAAAAATTTCCTGTGGAAAGTTTCCCAAAATTCTATTAATTAATTTTAGGTAATGATGTTAAATCTTGATTTTAACACAAGTTTTAGTCAGGGAATATGGCTTTAAATCTAGTGCTCTGTATATATGGTATGTAAACTGACCATTAGGTTCATCATAGTGAAAACAGAGAGAGGAAAAATTGTTATGTTTTCTTGCTTATTTAACATATGAAATAAAGTCAGCAGCATCAATAAATTGTACAGGTCCCACATGCCTTATTTCATATATTGGAAGAGATTGATGCAGTGCTACAGACTCTTGTCTGAAGGTGTTGGTGCTCCTTGGTACACAACTGGTGTCATCTGCTGAAGAGGAACTAAATGTATGCTGTGGGTGAAAGATGGCAGAGAATTAAAAGCTGGATTGTTGCAAGGGTGGTTCTACTTAGTTCTTGTCCTTGGTGATTTTTTATTTTTTAAAGTCCTTTCATTATAATTTGCCTTCTCTTAAATGTTAGGAGGATGAAAAATGTTTTAAAAAACCTTGGCTTTGTGAATGTTGAAGCAACAATCTCTTGAGAAGCTTCACCTGTTAAATTTTAAACCTGCTTTGTGAAAAATGCCTGGTGCATGAAGGTTCCCACTGAGGGTCAAGCCTTCTCTGTATCTCATTTCTCCTTTATTCATGCATGTGCTGTTTGTAGGAACTTTACTCAAGGTCATTAACAAAATAAAACAAAAATTGACAAGTATAAGGGCTTTTAAAAATGTGACTAGAGATGTAGTTTTCATGACTCTGTAATCATTAACAGCCCACGAATTGCAGAGTACCTTGCAGTAACTTATTCGCAACCTGTGAGAAAATATAAGTTACATCGTTACTTTGAATATTATTGTGTTAAAGTCTTCTAGTAGTGGATATGCTCGGTTAGTCTCTTTTAGTGAGCAGATACTGCCTTCTTTTGATGTCCTTGACCTGTCTTGAATTACTGCAAAGGAGTGAAACAAGTCTTTGACTTATTGTTACCATATTTGAGTGCACAAAGAACTGTGACATTGTGGTAGGGACTCCCTCACTCTCCAGAAAGAAAATTAGTATTTTGAGAAAAAGATCTTGAGTAGTAGTTGTACAAATATGGTTATTTTAGTCTGATGTGTAGTAAGGATGCTGTTTGGGATGCTTTCTTACATTTAGAACTGTACAGAATTAGCATAATTTTATGTTACTGGAAGAGATTATCAGTGTTGGTTTATAACTAAAAAAGTAACCTGAGATAGTTATTTGGCCCTTGAGCATCATGCAGCCATTAGTAAAGCATAGGAAAGAGTGGTGTGATGTTGCAGTCAGTTGGCTACACTTGGTAGGCTGAGCCATCTGAAGTGGCACTATTCTTAGAGATTTATATATGCTGATGGTTGTGATTTTATTTTTTCACATTAATGAATTACATTGCACTGGAAATTGATACAGACTTTTTCTGTTGTTAGACACTTTTATTTTTATCACTTACGGAAACTGCATTTCTGTTTTGGCCCCTTCTGATTATTTCTTTACTATTTAAATTTATATACTTTGAAAAAAATCCTCTCTAGACATGTAAAGGAGCTGCATATTTTTCATTTGATTAGGAATAGTGTTTTACCTCTTCACAGATGCATTATGATACAGTCTTTAACTATATGGCCATGTACCTTCCACAAGATAGATAGCTCTGGTTTAATGAGCAGCTGTTTGATATTTTGGGATAGCTTCATTGCTCAAAAGGCCAGGTTGTGTTTATGGCATGCTATTCAAGTCTTATCTCAGAAAATAGATTTTTTTTTTTCTCTCCACCCTTCTGTGGCTTTTTAAGGTGTTTAGCTGCAGTGTTCACTAGAGTAGTGTGAGGCAGTATCCTGCCAGAGATCTATGGTAGTCTGTCTAAAATCCTGTTCTCCAGGACAACATTAAACTGCAGATTTTCTCGAAAGCCTGTAAATGATGAAATCTGGGTCATATAATAGGAATGACAGTGAATGCATTAGCAACCTGTAGAGATGGCAGTGAAAGCATCCTTAGCATGCAGGAGTTGTCCTACCAGTTTTCTGTTACAGTTTCAAGACCTGAGGATTGCACAACCCATTCAAAAGAAAGAGAAAAAAACAGCTTCCCTCCCCTTCCCCTTTGTCCCCAGAAAACCAAAAATGCACACAGAAAACCCACCATTTACATGTCTATTGTGCGTAAGTGCACAAAACTGCTTTCTTCAGGCATCTTTTCACTGTCTTATGAAATAGCTGATTTTTCTCAGGTCAGCAGGTATATATTTGCATAGACAATCTCACATTATGGCATTTGGTTAGGAAGTTTATAAAGCTAGAAAATTTCAGGCCTCACAGTGGGTATTGGGAAACTAGTGTAATCAATACTGCTGGTTCTGGATTATGTTCTGAAGTGGTGATGTTGGAGTACTTGCAAAGTAGTAATTTATGATGGTGCACAAATTATTTATAGTTGCAACACAGACGTGAACCTGAAAAGTAAAGTCGGCTTCTTCCAAAATGCGATTTTCAGACCAATAGGTTAACTATTTATCTTTACTCAATTGTAGACACTCCTGCCTGATGTTCAGGCATGCTGAAAATCCAGCTGAAATGGTGATACCCAACTACTAAAAAACAAAAGCTATCACAAAACCGTAGCAACCAAAACCCAATCATTAAATGGTAATCTGACTGAAACAAAGTTTTTGTTTCTCATTATTATTATTTTATTTAAGTCTGGTTTTGATTTTTGATATCTTAGTTACAACAGCAGTTATATAACCAGGTGACTAATTCTTTTCACTTAGTGTTCTTGATGCATTCTTGTTAGGCTTCTCTAAATTTAAGAATTAATAGAAGTAATACTACTAGAAAGTGAAGAAATCCCCCACCTTGATAGAAGGCTATTTCAGGAATTCATGCAGGTGAGAGTAATACTGAAGTAGTGTTTTCAGTTTTCTTTATTGCCAGTGGACATTAAATACACTGACTGCAAAGACCTGACGCTATACATGATATGTGTACTTATTATCAAAGATTTAAGAAAGGCAAAATATTAGTGTCTCAAGACTTGCCCTTTAGCAAAGAACCTTATACCACATATAATTTTCAATAATGTATTTAAAAGTTTTATAACTGCAGTGCAAGAGAAATGTTGGATGACCCCTTTGGGTCTGCAAGATTTTTAGGATTTGAACTGCAGTGTGCTTTGTCTGCCACTCTGTTAGTGAAGAGTGACTGACACTCATACAATATCCCTGTATTGGGTGGTTGGTGGTTCTTACTATTTTATCAGTTTGCTAATAGTATTTTTTGCTGTTCATTTTGAGATACTGATGATTCAGATAATAACCACAGGAATTGTAAACTGTACTTAATGAGTCTTCACTCAGTAGGTTGCTTGTGAAAGCTGATTCTATGCCTAGGAGCTGGAATTCACAGAAGTGTTTGTTATTCCTTCCTAAACCTGTGTTTATATGGGAATACTAGAAGGGTAGATGAAGGACAACAGATTGCACTGCTTTTATGTGGGTGATGTTGAAGATAAATAGCCTTATGTTAACAATAGCACCTGACCCAAATAGTGTTGCTCCTTAGCTGCTAGTATATCTGAGACATAGGAGCACAGATGAGCTATTACCTTTTTTGTATTTTATTTTGTCTTGTATTGTTGTTTGTTGTTGGTTTTTTTTTTTCTTGCTTGCTTCAAGTATTTGGCAAAATAATGGGAAAATAGGATGAAATTTTATGTAGATGTTGTTTGTAAATTTGCACTTGTGAGGCTGGATTTGGTTGTTAGACTAGTGCAGTATGGAAATATGCAGAAACACGTGTTCAGCTTTTGGCCAAAAGGCTTCATCTGCTTCATCTTGGATTGCTCTAACTGCAGATGTGAATCTTTCTTTCATGAACCAACTTTATGGTAACTAGTTAACCTGTCATTCCTTACTTGGCCTAAGCATTAAGCTAGTCAAAAAGCTAAAAGCAACGGCACCAATTCTTTAATCTGTGGTGTCTGTTGTAAGGGTTGGGGCACGCAGTCCTGGAATGGTTAGTTCCCTTTTCATGAAACATGAAAGACAATTTTCCTAAACGGGGAGTAGCTTGCTAAACCTTACAGCCTAGCCTGGCTCATTTTCTAGCCTGTCCTGAGTTCTGTGTTACTGGCAGAAAAGCTCATGTCTCCTTTAGGCTGCTATTACCATGAGAGTTGTTCTGGAGTGCCTTAAAAAGGTATCAAATCATTTGGTCTCTTAGAAATTCCAGTAGTTCTTGTGCTTTGTGGTCCCTGTGCTTGGCAGTGGATGGAAGTGTGTGTCTCCCTTCTCTAGTTTACAAGGGCTTTCTGATTTTTCTTAACATGTGTTCTGAGTGCCAGTTTAGTGACTACTGTAAATGACAAGAGAAAGCACTCAGTTGTTTAACAAAATGTGAAGATTTTGGTTTGAATGTAAAGATGGTTGTGATGCTACAGTCAGACATATGCAAGTCTCCATAGCCTTTGCAGCTTGTAGTTGAAGATGGTACTTCTACTTAGGACTGGGAATATGAAAAGCAGTTCAACACTAGCCTTCTCTTTCAGCCCCAGCTTCTTGGCTTGAGTCAAGAGGCTGCTGAGTTAGGATGCAAAGAAGTGTGAAGTATTACATTGTAGGTGTATTTAGTGTCTTTTAATAAATGGGCAAATACTATGGCAGTGGTAAAATGTAGCTCTGTTTAGCACTTGTAAGTTTCTACCTGTAAGTAACTTATTGCAAAAGTCTCGGAGTTGGCTGGTGACCAGATGCCAATATTTGGTAGCAGTTATGCATCCTCTTAGTAACTTCAGAGGTATGTGGACAGGCAGGAACTACAGACAGTAACCCAGTGGTCAAAAACCTCAAACCCACGATTTCTTTGTCTATAAGTGTAGCCTCATTCTGTCTGCCTGCAGCCTTTTAGCTTGCTTGCCTTGCAAGCACAGGTGCTGTGCACTGGTCATTGAGACACATCAGTTGGGTAGAATGTATTAGTTTATAGCTTGACTCCAGACTGTGAATTTGCAAGTAAGAAAAAGAGATTAAAGCTTTCTGTTTTTTCTCCTCTGAAGAATGATTTAATAAAAATTATGTTGTGCTATTTTGTAGGTCTGCTCCCTTTGTGTATTTCGTCACGTTGGCTGCTTTATAGTTAAAAATAGGCTTTGAGTGTTCTGTGCTGCTATTCTTCCTGCAGAGCCAGGAGAATGGGAGCTGGCTTGTGCTGTTAGGACTCCATCCTTAGCATTGTTTCCTAAATGCCTATCTGCTGCTGCAGTGCCTGACAACCTACCAAATACTGTAGGAGTTACATGAGTGTTGGGAATATCTAATGTGGAATGATTTAAAAGGGCACAGTAGAGCCTGAAGAAGAGACTATGTTTACAAAACTGGAGCATATATTTAATATTGCTTGAAATATTAGAATAATGTAGCTTGAAAATGGAGTGATGGAAGGACATTGTCCCTGAAAATGGGGTATATTTGGTTGTGGTTAGAAAAAATAAAATCTAGGTTTTGGGAAATCTGAACTAAAATGTGGGAATTATTTCTTAGCTGTATCCTAGCTGAACCCTCAACCCTGTTCTTGCTCAATGACATTTTTAGTGTGTTGTGCACTCTCAGCCTCTGCTTGCTTCATTGATCAAGGTACAATCTGACCTCTAAAACTTAATGTATTCCTGATAATGAGGTAGGAGGGAAAAAAAATACTCTTCCAAATGCTCGAGAGGCAGTAGGTCTTTACTCTTCTAGATTGCTCAAGAAAAAGCCAGATGTCAGACTCGAATATGTCTCCCTGGTGCGCTTACCTTTCCAGTTTTGACCTACATCACCAGTGGATTTTTAGCTAGATTATATGACCTTTGAATAATAAGCTGACTATAGAAAGCTTTTGTTTGAGATATCCATAAATAATACAGTAGGAGGTTTTTTGGTTTGGTTTTTTTTTTTCTGTTGTTCTCACATTTAAGGAACCATGAGAAAAAAGAAAATGCATGAATTTATGTCCTACTTAAATAATTAACATTGTGTCTGGAATTGGTGATCTGCTGAATTTTTAAACCAGCAAAGAAGATTCTGCTATTTTTTTTAAGCTGTTCACAGCTGTAGGAAGCAAACTAAAATGAAAACAATATTAGTTTTCTGTTAACTGTAGAAGTCTGTATGTTAGGTGTACCTCTTATTGCCTGTTGGTATGTGAATTTTTGTGAATTTTTTGGGTGTCTGTGCAAATAGAAGCAGTTTCTTGTGCTTTAGAGCCAAGGAATTTCAGATTTTTTTGTTTAGCAGACAGTTTTCCAAGGTTCCCTTTTCCAAGACTGCTATTCCTAAGTAAGGGGATACAAAGGTGCAGTTTCACAAACAGTGTCATGCGTGTCAGCAGTAGTATACAGAAAATCCACTTGATCTGCCTTTTTCCTGTGAAAATAATGGGATTTTTAGACAGCTAATTGTTGCTTCTACGCCTGCCATTTTCATTATTATTGTATGTGACTATTCTTTCTGTGGTAATGGTACTCAGGGAAAACTAAATTTGGGAATTTCTGAGTTCAAGTAATATAGTTTTAAGTGTAGGCTCAGTGTTCCAGCTGGGAGTTTATTCACTTAAGCATGCAGAGATAACATGTTTGATATAGCAAATGGCTGAAATGTCTACCATCTATGAAATAAAGTAACCTTTTTAATCTCCTGCACCATAGGATGTTTTAGGAAAGAACATTCTAGCACTGAGGTAAATCAGCAATTTAAGATTTGACTCAAATTAATTTTTTTTATATTGTAAGATGACCTTAGTCAGTGATGTACATGCATACATCCTGGGCCTCTATAGCTTATCTTCTGGAGCTTCACTAAGTGTATTTGTTGAACAGGCTTCCGTTATTTGTCCTAGTTTGGTTTTTTTTTGTTTGTTTGGGGTTTTTTTTAGTTGTTTTTTTTTTTCCCCTGTAGCTTTGGCAGTCTTAAAATATTTTTCTAAGTAGGGGCCACTAGAATGTTTCACGGTGTCAGTAATGGTGATCTGAGGTCAGAATATAAGTGATGATTTAAATTCTGTATGCACACCTGCACAGACACAAATAGATAAATTTCTGGAAGTCACATCTGAATGTCAGCATTTTAAGCAGAATAACATAGTGCTTCAATTCAACTGATGATGTCTCCTTACTTTAAAGTAGCAGCAGTTGTAGAAGTCACAAAGTAGGGTCTTTTTCTTCATTGAAGGAAGCTGGAGAACACTTCCCTTATGAATATCTTTGAGGATATTTGGAAAAGTTTGTTTTTTTTGAAATTGCAATATCAAATGCTAAGTTCATCTCTGAATAGCTCACATGATAAAGAAAAGATCAGCAGGGTGTTTCAAAATTCAGTGGAAATGTGGTCTATTTAAAATTTCATTCTGTGTTGATTTGTGTAAATAATTTTAGATGCCTTTGCACAATTTAGGGAAAATATATGAGTTTACTGGAAGACTGACGAAAAGAAGAAAACACGATCCTTTACTTTTTCCCTTCTTGTGATCAATAGGCACACACATTTAGATCTTTTGCTTCAACTAGTAATATTTGTTGCAGTTCAAAGAAGTCAGAATCTTTTGTGTGACAGATTCTGGGGTTATTAGGAACTCATAATGCCATGTACAATTTTAAGGACTTGTGCTAATGTGATTTTAATTTTTTAAAAAAATGCTACCATATGAGAGAAAATGTGAATCATGTAGTAAGTGCATCTGGGAATGTTATAGCAGCATTCACTGCTGTTACATTGCTGTGACATGAGTATAGTTTGCACTTTCAAAATTAATAAAATCTGTATTAAAGCTGTTAAAATAGTGGACATGTTAGGATAGCATTAGAATCATAGATAAGGTAAATTCATACTGTTTTAAGATTTTGAAACATTAACCTTGTGTAGAGGGAAATGCCTGTGATTTAAAATATTTTGAGTTGTCTTGTTGCTGCATTATTTTTGTTATCCAGAAAAACAGTGAGTTGTTACAGATACTACTTCATAATGCAACTATGAAATCTTTTTTGCTGTGTGTACATCAGTCTCAAGTATTATGTTTAATCTTGCTTTTAAAAATCACCTTAATTGAAAAATATCACACTCATTTGTAAGTAAATGTATTTGAATTTTAACAGCCATTAAAAAATAATACTATTTTTGTGTGGTGTGCACAACGTGCAACTCAGAATCCAAGAACTTTGATACTTGTAATATACACTTTTGCTTTATATGAAAAATGTTGCAATCAAAAACGAAGTTGAGCAAATGCTTTGATTAATCTCTTTTATGTTGAGAATAGGCATCCTGCCATGTTGCATTTCTTCAAGGTGTTTTGCTTGAGATGAAGCAAAAGTATGTTTTCTCTACTTCCCTTGTTTAACAATGAAACTTCCATTGTAGAGCAAGCATGTGGAAAACAGTTGCAGTACATGATTTCTTCTGAGCAGTCATCAGTGAAAGAAGCATCTTCCTCTCCTATTACTTAAGTTATTGAAAAGTGAAGTCATTGCATTAGGGGGAAAAAAAACCCAACAAACCCAACAACCCCCCCCAAAAACAAACAAGCAAGCAAACAAAAAAACCCAAACCAAGCCAAAACAAACACAACTGGCTTGTCAACCCAAGTATTCCTTGATACTGTAAAGCAAAGATAATCCTTTAGTGAAAACTCCAAGGGTGGCATTGACATGACTACAGAAATCAAATATGGAAAAAAACAGACCCCAAAACATTTAATTGCTTGTAAATTGTTGTTACTATTTAAATCTTCATAAAAAAAATTTCATTTAATTTGGTATTTTATGGAGGTGAATTTCAGTACACAAATGGAAATCTTCAGATTTTTGTATCTGTGCACAGCAACTCCCAATGTATCTATCTATATAAAAACTGTTCTCAGGTTTTTGCTGAGAAGCTAGCAGTAAGAAAATCTGAAGTGTTACAATGATAATTATGTTAATTTTTGCCTTTTTTTAACCTCCTTTGCTTAGCTTGCCTTTGAATGATAAGTATATTCAAAATACAGATTTGCTTCAGATTTTTCCGCTTGAAAAGCGTGACTGGAGTCTGGATGGGATTTTCTGGGTCGCTGCCGTTACACACTGTTGCACAGCATGTTCATAACTATCTAGCTTCAGTTTGAAAGTCTTCTCTACCACAGCTCCTGTTGAGCCTGGTTTTGAGAATCTCTGATTCATTAGATAGCAACTTTCTTTCAACTTACTGCTCATTAGGCTTTGCACCTGCATTGCCTTACTATTTCTAGGTTGTGGTCATGCTTCTCTTGCGCTTTGTCAGATAACAGATCCAGGATTACCGCAAGACAAAAAACTATGTACGTGAAAGGCCTTAAGGCCATCTTTACTGAAAATATATAGCTAGAAATATGTGCTGCATTTCCAATTAAGATCTTTGCTGGGGCTGTGGAGAAGAGCCTCGAACTTCCGTGTTTCTGGATGATGCATGCTGTGATGTCATTAGGTTTTATTTCTGCTTCATCACTTCAAAGGTTCAGTCACCTTCTGCTGAGTGAATGCACTGAAACTCTTCTCACAGTCATTTCTGATGGATAAGTTCCTAGATTATTGGAGTTTTGTCTCAAAGTGTACGATCCTGTACTTTGTCATAATGCATTTTATTTATCTTTGTCTAAGTAGGAGCCTCTCACAGAAGTGTCCTGCTTATCTCAAGTGTGTGTCTTTGTACTGTTACCACCCGGTTTTCACCAGTATTTGGTTTTCTCCCCTGCTTGGAGAGAGGATACTTAAATTATATTCTTTTGTATATCTATCATTCTCTGTATGCCATTAAAAAAAATCACTTGGTATAATCCTTGATTTAATTTCTCTTCTATAATCAATATATTTTAATTTATTTCAAAAACTATTAGTTGGGTGCAGTAAAGTTCAGTGCTGTCATTCAGTAGTAAACTTGCAGTAGTTCAAAACCAAAATAATCCTTCATAAGTGTTTTGAAAAACTGAGCTAAACTTAATTAGGTTGCTTAGTGTGCTGTAATCATAAAACTAAATATGCCATGGTCAGCTATAAGCCCAAACCATGTATGGATGCTGTACTGATGGGAGGAATCAACATTTGAAATGTGCACAGATCACAGGTCTTTGCTTTAGCCATTTTAAACATGCCAGGGATAGATATTTCCACTTTTGGAATAGATTCTTTACTTGTCTGTAGTGGTTTTCAATCTTGAGAGGTGCTTTAAAACTGAGAATAATACCTGGCAGTTGCCATCAGTTTTACCCCTGGTTTTACCCTGCTGGTGTAATTGCTCTTGAGCATCCCCCACGTCTACTTGTTAGATTGATGTATAAGGAAACCAAAGTAACTCTGTATATGAAGTGTACATGAGCATCCCTCACTCACTTAAAATGTTCTGCTGAATTTAAAAGATCTTGCTTGCAAATGTTTGAATTTGTTTTCTTTAAATGTGTGCTCAAAGAAAATATTCTTGAGTTCTTTTGCTTAGGCATATATCTTCAGTCAGATTTCCTGTAGGAGCAATTTCTGTGACCAGGTTCTTGGTTCCTTCCTCTCCTGTAGTTACTTGTAGCACACCAAAGAGTTAGAAGTTTAGCCTCATAGGTTTCCAAAAGTCCTGCAGTTATGCCATTTAGCTTCTACTCCAGCAGTATATCATAAAACAGCCAAAACCAGAAGCATTTAGAAATATTTAACTGAGGGAAAATATCAACTGGAACATACATTATTTTATTATGAAAATCAGTTATTCCCAAAAGGGCTCTTTACAAAGCCATTTTTTATCAACTTTTTGTCCTCTATATGTGCTGCTGTTAAATAAAGGGGGGCTTTATTTCTTTGGTCCTACCTACCTTAAGAGATAATTCAGAAGTAAATAGAAATGCCTGAGAGTGTCTGTTTTTTCCTTTCAGCCTAAGATACAGTTGCCATTAAGTGCCTATTCCTAGTTTTCATTTTTTTTTTATGCACACTTTTACAGTATGAATTCTCTTTCTGATTTCATTCAGTGTTTCTGAGAAGCTGTTGGTCTCTATGCAGCTGTGGGCTGTGCAGTCTCTGTGGGGACTCTAAATGCCAGTGCTTGGTGGGATGGCAGGATACTACCAAGAGTGATATGGTGTGTCCTTGTGAACAAGCTGTTGTAGTATGTTGGAATAGAGATTCTGCTTTTCTCACTTTGAATTACTATTCAGGAAGGGGTTTTTACCTGAATGTTGGATATTTATAAAACAGCCTGAGCACATGTGTACAAAATACGAGGTACTTTTTGTTCTGTAATGTTTCAATTCCACCATACTGTTCAGGAAAAACTTGCAGGTAGAACAAAAATCTTTCAGTAATGAAGCTGAAGGTACAGACACAAAGCTTTTCTATGGAGATGGGGAAAAAAAAAAAACCAAAGCATATGCACAGTGTCTGAAAAATGGTATTTTCTCTAAAATCAGCTTTATCTATTGTGGTAGCTCTGCCTTGTTATTAATGTGAAGTGAAGTAAAATGATGTCAGTGTTGTGAGAGAAGAGGCCATGTTTCTGCATGCAGTTGTGGTTGCCAGAGAAGTGTTGGGATTTAAATGTATATACACAGTCAAAACAGTTTTTAAATTTTTTTTTGTTGTCTTTTTTTTTTTTTTAACTTTAACTCTGAAGCAAGTGTAAAAATACCACAGACACACTATTTTATGGAAGTAATAAAATATCCTTTGTTGCCCAGTGAAGAAGTTACAGTTTTCTAGATATTTTTGGATTGAGACAGACTTCTGAATAAGGTACTAAATAAGTGTATTTTCTTTTCACATATGTGTTGCTCTTCTCTTCAAATAGGCTACAATGATTTCAGTTCAGAATTTTAAAACCCTGAGAAAAGCTTTGGAAAATCTAGTATGATTTAGGTCAAATCAATTCTGCCTTTTTTTTTTCTTTTTTTTTTCCCTTTTGTATTCTTGGTTCACTGTAACTACTTACATGATGTAATATTTTGTTGAAAAGAAAAATTATATCTGAGCTGTTGCTTGCAAGCTAACAGTTGAGTTTGTGAAAGGAATATTGTTTATACCAGCTTCCCTGAAGAAGACATGCTTGAATATGATGTGCTGCATTGAATCTGATGCACAAATGTTGGCAGAAGAAATAACAGCTTACCTGTTCCTACAAGAGATAGCTGTGTTAAGTAAGAATGGGTATGGATCAGTGATGTATTGCGTACTTTTTTACTTTGAATAGTTGTCCCTGAGAGCTTTTCTCCATTCCCCAGATACCCATTTACATTTTTCAACCTCAGTCCCTCTGCAGAAGTCAATAATCCTTCAAGCAAAGGATAATTATGTTCAATGCATTAAATGCTCATAGGGTTAGCTGCTGAGAGCTATGAGATGTACAGTAAGTGGCATTCATTGTGTGTCTTTCAAGGGAGACAAAACGAAGTTCCCTTGTACTGGCTCTTTCTTTCTCTCTTTCTGAGACCAGCAGATCATATTGCATAAGCTTAAATCTCTGAATAGTTTTTTTAGGAGGCTAGCTATAGCAAAGTATCAGTGCAGGAAAATATGAAGATCTTACCAGAAGAGATCCTTAAAAGAGTTTTTTTGTTTGTTTTGTTTTTGTTAGAGGTGTTCTGCTGCAAGCTTTGTATGTAAATAACTGCTTGACAACAATAGTACTCAAATGCAGTATTTTCAGAACATGAATTGTCTTGTGCTGTACTCAAGGTGAAGAACATTTTTAAGAGGGCCTCATGAAGTGAGAGCCATAGTTTCACATAAAGATGTGTATTTGAAGGAAATTTGGGTATTCAAAAATACACAAGATAATACTGTATAAAATGAATTATATACAAAAGATACAGTTTGAGTTAGTTTTAACTCTTTCTGGTTTTCAGAGAAAATTCATTAAAACTTTTTAATGGTTTACATCCCACTCCTAAGTGAAAGGAAGTCTTGCTTTCATGGGAATTACATGTTAATTTCAACTATAAGTAGTTTAAATTTTTATTTTAAATTTAACTCTACACTGGATATGTCAGGCTGCATCATGTCTCTAGACAGAATCAATAGAAATTACTGTATTATTCTGTAATTACTTACACTGACTGCTGTTTTAAATCACTGAACCATAAAAATGTTTTCCTTGATGTCTGTCTTGGTTAGGGAAAGAATCATGTTGAAATATTGTGTTGATGAATAGCTACCATTATTAGAACTATTTCTTCCTTCAGTCATTAAATATCATAAAACTGGATGTGTCCTTAAAATGCATGCAATGTAGTTAGAAACATCTAATATAAACCTGACCAGTTACATAAAATTGTGAAATAAATTATCGATAGGACCTTAAATACTGAACTGGTGACCTAGACTCTAGTGCAATATTTATTTTTAAATTTCTGGGTGAGTGGGAAAAAAAAAACCACAAAAAACAAACAAAAAACCCCCCCAAAGACTAAGTTATAGTATTTATTTTGTTTGCTTTTTGTTGCTCTTCATTTATGAAAAGATAGGGAGTAGAAAATAACTTTTTTGTAATTTACTTACTTAGGTTTGTGAGACAATTTTTTTTTTTAAACTTTTGATATTTTACTAGGAAAGAGTACAGAATCAGCCTCTGAACACATGCATCTCAGTGCTTAAGAATCATATTTTGCTTGTTTCTTTAATTTCAGAAAACTACAATAGTTAGTAAAGGTGTTTTTTTATGTTGTTTTATGTTTGCTGTTTTTACTTGGCCTTAGTGGCACCTAATTACCTATAGGATCATTCATTCATCAGGGACTGCATAACAGAAAGTCATACTTTTTGTTCTCTTTACATCTGTAGAAAGGTGGGTTTACTTCCTTCACTTTGCAGGCTGTATAATCTTCCATGAAGTACTGACCAGCCTTCAGTAGAAGACTTTATTTTATGAAATGCTTACTGATATATTTGCTCTAGAATTGGATCAAATATATTGGAGGTCTCCAATCAGAATTTCTTTTGTGGTTTAAAATTTCATTCTCGTCTCTTTCCCCTTGTTGCTTTTATACTTGTTTTCATATATAACAGCATTAAAAAAAAAAAAAAACAAAACCACAAAACAACAAGCAAAAAAAGCACCTAAGAAAAACTATTAATAAAAAGCGATAAAGGAATATTTAAATGAAGTGAAATTTATGGTTATCCTTGCACTCATGTTTTACTGTTTTCTTACTCCCTTGTGCTATATCCAAATATTTTAATTTCTTGTCCTTTAAATACTCTGAAAATAGATTCTTTTTAAGATATTGCATTAATAGGATAAGCCTGATTATTTTTTGAGTAGAAGTTGCAGTAGAAGTTTCCTTTTGTTACAGGCAAAGGCATGCTGCAGGGTGGGAGAAAATCATCTAGTTCTTAAAATAGGAGGAACATACTCAGAGCAAAGTAATTGTTAGCTTTGCACGCATAAAGCAGTGACTCAGTTTGAGAGAGTGGAAGTAATAAAATGCTGCTTCTGAGATAAGATGATGTGATAGGGTTTAAGGTATTGTATGGTTCAACATGGAGCTAGGTTTTGGTCCGTAAGAAAGTTTCACATAATTGTTTAAGTTTTCATTTGTTTTAGACTTCTCAACAAGTGAAAACTGGGAGTTCCCAGATGCTCTTATTTATCCTCTAGTTTCTATCCATGCATGTGAGCTGCTTAAACATGTGCATGCTCATTTACATGCCCACATTTAAGCAGCTACATGTAAGTTTATGAAATACACATTTGACCTCTAACAAATAAAGATTAGAGCTTTGGTGTGAACTGTTTTATCAGTTCATGTTTTGTATTAAAAACATTTGTCCCTCTGTTATACTTCATTAGATCTAGCTACATATAGCTTTAAAGTTTCTCACTTGTAAAGTTTGTCCTCCTGAAAATAGGTTATCAGGATAGTTATCTGACTGTTAATGATTTAATGTAGTGTACATATAACATATTTTGAAACTATTTAATTAAGAATAAATTATGCATTAAGTATTCTAAACAACTCTGCTGTGCTTTTTGCTGTCTGTAAGTTCTTTCTGATGCTGTAACTCCAAGTATTCAATAATAAAAATTAAGATATTCTTCAGCAAAACTGTAGTTTAATGGTATTGCAGAAAAATAGTGTTTGTTATGTAAAATATGAAAGCTGCTTTTGATTCTTATTATTTTGAATGCCTCCTTAAAACTAGCCTTCATTTAGTGTAATGGAAAACAAAATAAAAATGGTATCTGATGCCATTTGATGTCTTCAGTCTGTGATAGGTGGTTACTAAGACACAAGATATGTCAGTAGATTTTGTTGTAATGCCACATGATCAGTAGGATAAAGCATGTGTTAGATCTAGCCTGTATGCACTTTAAAATGTTATAAGAAAACCTTGATTTTTACTGTTATACTAATTACTGAATTGAGTAATAAACTGTTGAATGGAATGATAGTTCAATACAAGCACAGAGTGCCTTAAAGTTTCGTAATGGTCATACTCAGTAGCATAGCAGTTGTAGTGGTGTTAACTGTCATGCTTCTCCAAACCAGAAACTGATGTTCCCAGCCTTTTCTTCACTGGTTATACTAGCACGGTTTCATGATGGTATTTTCTAATCTTGTTCCGCTGCAAGGAATTAGGTGTAAATATCTTGCTGTGGGGCAGATAACTTTATGCTGGTTGCTGACACTCCTGAGTTAGAGTGTTGCATTTTGTTCCTACTCTGCTTACTGAAGACCATTTACCCATATTATACTCTAGGACTGACAGGTGAAGACTCTTAAGAATAAAACTTAAGAACCTTGCTTTTTCTTTCCATCAGTGTTTCTTTTTTCCAATAGCATACAACTCTGTACGTTAAACATTTTTAAATAGCAGTATTTGACTAAATTTTTTTTTCACGTGCACTTTTCAGTGAGCTCACTCCTTTAAATGTTTCAGTTTATTTAATTTTGATGGGGTTTTAGTTTTGTTTTGGTCTGTTTTTTTGCCCTTTTTTTTGTTTGTCCTGTTTTTCTTTTCTCTTGCACAACTTCTTGCCTTAACTTATTTGGGGCTAGAGCAGTTGAAGTGGATGCTACTTTCAGGCATGTAGCACAGAGATGTAGTATTCTGTGAAGATGTGAGCATGTGCTTTCAGCTTGTGCATAGTCCTATCTGATTAGGATCAAAGTGACTAGTTAGGTTGCCCTAAGTAAAATGCCTGCTTCTGATCTTCTGCTGTCATCACTTGGCAA
This sequence comes from Psilopogon haemacephalus, assembly GCA_013396835.1. Taxonomy (NCBI): domain Eukaryota; kingdom Metazoa; phylum Chordata; class Aves; order Piciformes; family Megalaimidae; genus Psilopogon; species Psilopogon haemacephalus. Next base: position 300,186 of record VWZI01013575.1, on the reverse strand, counting down.
GTCCAGCTTATGCAGCATAGCTTTGACTTCAGGAGTTATTCTGAAAACAGTAGTCCCCAAATATTCAGCTCATTGTCTACAACCAAAAAAAAACCAAAACCCAACAAAAAAAAAGACAAACCTAAACAACCACAAAACCAAAAGAGATGTTTGCTTTTACTTGCAATGTATTTCATCAGTTACTGTGGAATCTCTTGCCTCTTCTCATTCAATATCAACAGAACATAAATCTTTAACATTCATTTAAAACAGTTACGTGCATTTATATCAAATAGAGCTTAATTTTATTTTCAGCATGCTAAGTGGATTTATTTTGATGCAGAGATTTTAAGAGCTATTATGGCATTGATAAAAAATATATGAAATTGCTAATGACAGAGATACTTGCAGGGCACTATGAAAACTGAATTTGAGAGCAGGATTGTGTTGACATGCACCTTTCAGTTGAGTTAATGCTTATTTGTTGAAATAGTTACTCCTTTATAAACGCCAAGCTCACAAATTCACATATCTCTGACTTACCACTAAATATGCAAAACTGATGATTTGTGCAAATAACTTAATTTGTAGAATTGTTAGTGGTAATAAACCTGGATTGTTTTAAGAGATTGTACTTTTATGAATAGTCATTGGCATACTGCAAAAGTTGAGGTGATTCATTTGCTATACATTCCACCTATGGAGTCACAAGAAGTCTGATATAATGGCCTTAATATCAGTGAATACTGTCCAGTTTTGTGCTAATTCAAACGTAGAGATTGGAAAGGGAAGTAGCAGAGGCAACAGATGCCCTCCTTCATACTGTGTTTTCTCCTTCTGGTATATCATCAGCAGTAGAGAGCATAATTAGATTTTTCTGGAGGCAGCGTGGTTTTATGTATTGAAGTATTGCTTTTGTTAATTGCCCTGTCTTTGTTGATTGGTATAGAAAGATCAACTAGCTTCAGGCTTACTTTTAGGATTATTAACGTTTGGTTTTTGTTTTTAGCCCCTCTTTCAGGTGAAACATTTAGAAAGTGTTTAAAGTGTAGCCTTATTTTTCACCATCATTGATCCAATCATGCTTTTCAGGATATGCCAATCAGTCTAAATAAGGCTAAGGTTTCTGTTTGTCTGTTCTTTTACCACAAATCCCAAAGCCAATGTTCTTTCAAGGCACGTTCCATAAATGTACTTAAACCAGTCAAACAACAGTAAAATCTGTTGGTTCCTTCAGCTATATAGAGCAAATAATTTTCTCAAGCACACTCTTGTGACTTGCAGATANTTTTTTTTTTTTTTTTTTTTTTTTTTTTTTTTTTAATTAACCTTCCATACTGGTCAACTTCTTATACCTTAGTGCTGAACAAGCTCTTATTTTCATATCCATCCAGGGAGCACGGTAATAGCACCAAAGTAGCATTCATAACTGATATGGATGGATTCACAGCATACAACATTCTTGGTGCAGCACACACCTCTGTAGAAGGTATCTACCTGTCTGAGTTGAAACAACTAAACAAAAAAAATGAGGAAATATATTTTAAGTTGTTGACACATCTATTTAATACCAAAAGTTGTACGTGACCATAGTTTTAATATGTAATAGTAGAATGCAAGCTTTTTGGAGAGAAGAGTAATTTTCCTCTGAAATAGCATTTAAACATCTCTTCAGACAGAAAACTTATTCCTTTATCAAAGTTCAGTTTACGCAGTCCTACAATGTTTACAATTTTTAAGATTTTCATAGGAGCTCTGTGCATAAAGCAGTAGTAAAAATATTTCACAAATTGTAGTGGATGATTGTTAAATAATCAAATACACTTTTAAAATTTTTTCTTCATCACACTGTGTGGTGTCAGTATTCCTGCATTTTCTATTTGCCGTCATGTTATCTGGCTCAAAATATAACAGATAGCTCAGTGACTTGCATTTTGCTTGTCTCTAATGTGCTTTGTCAACTTCAGAAGAAAAAGTTAGCCAAATTCAGAGCAACAGCATATGTTTTGTTTCTGAGGCATGGTGTTGGTTGGTGTGGTGGTGTTTTGGTTTTTTGGTGGTTTTTTTTGTTTGGTTTTTTTTTTGTTTGTTTTTTTTTTAGTATGTGACTTTACATACTGTTAATCCCCATTCTACAGGAAACCAATGATAATGAAACTAGCACAGTAGTCATACATGCTTTAATTCTATCCAAAATCCATAGCAAGATATTAAATAGTTTTGGTGTAAGAGTTATTGCCTCTCTAGTGTTTGTCCTCAGATATATGCTGCTTTAAAATATGTTATTGCAGTAATGTGGTTGTATTCTGCTGACCTCTGTATGAATTAAAAAAACCCTGCAGAACTCCAATTTCTATGCTCTGTTCTTAAGCCTTAATGGTTTTCTTAATGGTTGGTACTGGTGGAAAGTAAAGTGTGACATAAATTATTTGAATTAATTTTGATCAAATAGTAATGATGCTTTTTCTGCTCCACCTATAGCTTCCTGCAGATTTCACAAAGCTGCACCTTACTGACAGTCTCCACCCACAGGTGACCCACGTTTCATCTAGTCACTCAGGATGTAGCATCACTAGTGATTCAGGAAGCAGCAGCCTTTCTGATATCTACCAGGTAAGACTGGAATGGATGCTGATGGGACTTGCATTTACCAACATTTTTTATGTTAATAGCTGAACACCCATGGTATTGCCTGTTGTAAACTTTTTGTCTGAAGAAGCACTCAGTAGACTTTTTTTTTTTTTTTAATTAAAGTTATAGTAATTTCAGGGGTTTATCCACCAAGTACTAGATCTGATATCTGAAAACTCAGCAAGTAATCTGCAATGTAGTGATATAACACATGTTGCTGTAGCTTGTCAGGATCAGAGTCAGCACCATAGTGATGTAGTGTTCTGCAAGATTTTGTGCTTCATAAATTTCGTTGTAATTTATGAGTTTGAGAGAGGAAACATTCCTGAATTTCAGCATAGGTAGGTGATGCTGCCTTTCCAGCAGATGTCTATGGTAAGAGCTAGGAGGTAAAAGGGTTCTGATCCTGACTCCAGCACTTTACTTTATCTTTGTCTGATACTTTCAACAGCAGCTGTGATATTTGCAGACTAGAATTTTAAAAATGTGGATTTAGGACCCTTTAAATGTGAGGTTTCTTCTTGCTATGCAGTATTTTACAGATATTAAGTGTGCAGGCTTCAAAATCTGGAGCATAGTCAGTGGCAGGGAGAAAGAAATGCTCAGCAAGCAGCATGTGCTGGCCTGACTTGAGGGATATATTACAGTTTCCCCACACTGTAAAGATCTGCTGCCCACTTCATGGTAGTGCTTTCTCTTGGCATTTCTGAGAAAGATGGGAAAGCTGATTTGGTAATACACTTATGTAGTTATACTTCTGAGGGTGTTTCTTGTTGTAAAGCTGTTTGTTAGGAGCAACTTCAGTTTTGACAGACTTACTGTGAAACTGATCTGGAGGAGCCTATATAGTACTTGAGGATATGTGTGTTTTCTTTAAATATAATTTGGAAAAACACTGGTAAGAAACTAAAATGAATCTACATCCTTCACTTGATATTTACAGTTCTTACAATGTCAGGGAGGGATTTGTCCTGATCGGAAGCCATAGCAGTTTGTTATTATGACAAAAAAGAATCAGATCTTAAAATATTGTCTTATCAAAGCAATGATTTAAAAACAAACAAACAAAAACACCCCTCTACTTCTACATGAAGTACCATTTACTAGAGGAGGAATCATGTTTGTTTGGAATGCTTAAAAAAATGCAAACAGAGCCACTTAAACAATGAGAAAAACATCATCTGTAGAAGTACAGTTGTGATCATAATTATAGCCTGTACTCTTCAGGTGAACAAGCTTGTGGGCTTTTTTGTTGGAAAAGGTAAGCTAGAAATTGGTTATAATTCAATTTAGACAATTGATTGTAATAATGCAAGGGTTTAATTTTCTTGTGGAAAATGCCAAAGAAACCAAACACTTCAGGCATAAGATGTGCCAGTCAAATATGTTTATCAAAAATTCTCATGAGGTGAGGATTACTGCAAAACAAGATCTGGGTTATATACTGTGAGGGTGAAGGTGATGCAAAATCAGCTTCCTTTTAACGCCTTCTACAGTTTTTTTCATACTTTTCATTCTCAAGATTTTCTCTCACTTCAGCGTAAAAATAACAAGTGCCTCTAGGGACAGTGTTGTAGGTAGCATGTAGTTACAATCAGTTACTCTCTAGATAAGTTGGAAGTAAATTTTTTTTGCAAAGATTTTTAGGGAAACTTTTGTAACTGAATGATCACTGAATTTCTGGGAAATTAAAAAGATTGCCACAGCTGTACAGAAACTTAGGAGAAATACTGCTTTATGTAGTCACCAACCTGGTGTATGATTCTTATAAGTTCTGTTTACAATAGTGGAATTAACAGCATGGTTGGTGTTTGGAGTGAGTTAATGGTTTTCTGAAGTATTTAAATGGAGAACATTTGTTTTTTAAATATTAATTTAAATTAATGTTTTTAATTAAGAAATCATTTCTTGGTGATCTTACAAATATTTATGGCATGTTTAATTAATCCACATTAATGCTTCATTTAAAGAAGTCTTGTCACAGATGTATTGAGGGTTGTGGAATTGTATAATTTCAACTTGTTAAAATAGCCTATGTCCATAGAGACATAAGTATGTATTGTGTAATGCAATCCCATGTTTTTGTCTTAATACACATACTTGAAGAAACATTTATTAAGAAAATTATATGTTCAGATTTTGAAATAGATAAGGTTCTTAAATTCTTGAATTTAACTTGGTAACATTAAGTGCTGTTTGACTTAATGATTTCTCAGACTGTAGTAAATTATTGATGTCTGACTTGATTTTCAAATAATGCAATGTAGCAATGTTAAGTTAGGTTAAAGTAATGTCTACCCACCAAAGTAAAAAATGTTTGTCATTTGAAGTCTAGGGTGAGGAACAAGGATTTAAACAGAAGTACTTTTTAAACTGAAATACTGAATCAGTCAGTCTTTGTTTGCCTTTTAATTCTTTCCTGAGTGATTATTCAAAACCAGTAAATGATAACCAAGTCATCTGCACATCGTGGTTTTATTTCAAATGTAAAAGGTCTGAAGTGAAGTTCAGTATCTTTGTTCCTCTGATTCTTACATTCTGTATACAGTGGCATTTTTCTGTTCAGCAAGTTGGACTTCTGTTCATGATGGCTAAGTAGTTAGAAAGATTGCCATCTTAGATTGCAAATGATTAATTGAATGCTTTCTTCTTCTAAGTTATACTATTAATTAGAACTTTACTGTTTAAATCTGAGGTAATGATGTGTCATACTTTGCATCCTAGTAAGTTTTTGTTCTGTAGCCTTAAGAACAGCTGTTTGCTGTGAAAATATCATTGTGACCTTGTAAGGTTTTTTGTTTGTTTGTTTGGTTTTATTTTTTTTAATAAATCATGAGGCTGAATCTTCAGATGCTTTCAGCATTGAGCTGAGAATATTTCCTTTTAAATATTAATGTAGTAGCTAAATTTGTTTGTGAGATGTGGCACATGAAAGAACTTCTTTTGGACTAAGTAGTGCTTACAAAATAAATAATCTTTTGTGTTTACTCCACCCAAGCCTCTAAAATATTTCAGATGCTGATTAGTAAAATCCTTAAATGTTACTGTTGGTTTAGGAAACAAGTTCAAAAAGTGACAAACTCTGCGATTGTGTGATTGGAGAGGAAGGGGATGCTAAATGTTAATGGATTGTGTGCCAGTTTGTGTTTGCTAAGAACAATACTTTGTCTTGTGTTGACTTGACAAAGCAAGTTGTTCACTGCTGCTTCTCCTGCTTAGTTAATATTTACTCTGTGGAAGTATATACCTGTTCTTAAACCCATTGTGTGTATCAACATATGATGATCACAGAATGTCAGGAGTTGGAAGGAAAACAAAGAGATCATAAAGTCCAACTCTCCTACCAGTGCAGGACCATACAATATAGCTCAGGTCACAGAGGAATGCATCCAGATGGGCCTTGAAAGTTTCCAGAGAAAGATACTCCACAGCTCCTCTGGGGAGCCTGTTCCAGTGCTCTGTGATCGTTACAGTCAGGAAGTTCCTCCTTGTGTTGAGGTGGAACATCCTGTGCTGCAGCTTTTATCCATTGCTCCTTGTCTTACCACAGGGATCAAGAGAGCAGAGCCTGTCCCACCTGTCCTGACACCCAGCCCTCAGATATTTATAAGCATTGATTAAATCCCCTCTCAGTCTTCTTTTCTCCAGACTAAGCAGTCCCAGGTCCCGCAGCCTCTCCCCATAAGACATGTCCTTCAGTCCCCTAATCATCCTCGTAGCCCCCCACTGGACCCTCTCCAGCAGATCTCTGTCCCTCTTAAACTGGGGAGCCCAAAACTGAACACACTACTCAGGATATGGTGTCACCAAAGCAGAGTAGAGGAGGAGAACTTCTATTGATCTGCTGGACACACTCTTCCTAGTATACTCCAGGATCCTGGTTTGAAAGAGACATTTAAACCTTAGGTGTTAAGTGAGATTTAAGAAAGAGGGTGTTACTTCCCCTCACTTTCTTGAAAAGGTTTTGTTGTGTTGGCTCAACTCTTTCCTTTGCCAGCCTTTCTTTGCCTTGTCCTGTCCTCAACCTGGTGGCTTCCTGCCAGCTTTAAGTGCCTGCTGGTATCTGCCAGATACTCCCGTCAGTACAGGAAACCAAGAACATCCTTTCTGAGACCCTCCCAGGATGTGTGTTGCTTGGAAATTTTCAAGATGTCTGCTTTGTTTTATCACAAGTCTGCTATGGTAACTTGAATAAAGATCCACCTTTCTTTCAGACAGTCTCCCTGAGAGAGTCCAAATCTTTATCTCTCAAATCATGCACTTATGCACCTTGCCCATATGTTGTTGTATGAAAAATAAAGAAGTTATACTTTAAGATTAAGTCAGTCTTTCTGTATCAGTCTCAGCAGTACAGGGCTCTGGGTAATGCGAGAATGTCAGAAAAGGTCAGAATAACAAGGTCCTACTGAACTTGCTTTCAACAGCTTTGGCTTAATCCTGTGAAGTACCTTAGTGTTCCTAAGTTTGAGTTCTCTAACCTGTAACCTTGGAGTAACTTTGAGTTGTTGTCCTGTATTCCTGTGGTCTCAGTAAATGTTACTTCTTTTTGAGAATGTGGCCACTAGTTGATGATAGGGGAGTTCCTAGTGTGTGGTCTCTGGATTATTACAGTTCCCATCTATTATGAGGACAAACTCCTGTGACAGATACGGGATGCTGTGCTGTTTATTTTGTAGTAATGAAAGAATAAATATGAAGAGAATGAAAAGTAAAAATCTTAAGACTGAAGTTGTTTTAAGGTATTTCATGGCTGTTTGCACTCATGGTAGTAGACTATGAAAAAAAAATTGCTACCTTTGATTTGAGTGATTTGTGTGCCTGTAATAGAATTTGTTTTATATATATATATAATTACTTAACAAGTATACGTAATATAATGGTTTGGGTTTTGTAGCCATTTATTTATATTTTAAATTTTGACTAATGAGTTGAAACCTAATACTAAACAAAACTGCAGCCATCTAATCACAGGAGAAAAGAAATATATTCAATCTAGTGGGACTTCTGCATATGATTTCACAAGAGATATGTAGTTGCAGTGTTCTTGGTGTTGTGTATCAGTATCAGCTTATAAATGATGAAGTAAAAAAGAACATTTTCACTAATAAATGTTCTTAATTTTTCAGTTTGTTTCAACCCTTATAATACAATTGAAAAATAAGATGGGGATGGAGTGAGTTGTTTGAGCAGAATTTGGCTGCTTTCTTTATTAGTTTTCTGGACTTAAGGACTAGACAATGAACATATTTCTGGTTTGCAGAAGTGTCTTCTATGCTTTTAATGTTTTTTTTTCCCAATGTGTTACTCTTGCATATTTAGATATTTTCGGTTGTCGATTGTGACATTAGTCATCAAGGGGAATTGCTGTTAAGATGTTGGAGAGACATAGCTTTGTTCTTTAAGCTACAGCCAGCATTTTTTTCACATGCAATCTCTTTATATTTAAGTGACACTAATTTATCTTACTCCCTGAGAAACAAAGGACCACATGCATCTGTGAGAGCATGGATTTGCAAGGTGTACTTCACCTTTGATTAAATGCCTTGGGAAGCTCTAAGCTATTGTGACTGTAGTAGAAGTTCTGTTGAGTATTCATCTTGTGTTCCAGATTTTCTGCTGCTGAGGTTTATAAGGAAGCCTTGTAGTCTCAAAGGAACTAATCAAGACTCTCCCTTTAGTTTTACACTGTCCTATGTGGACACCCTTGGTATTTTTTTTTTTTTTTAATGTGAAGGGGTGCAAAGATACTTAAAATAGGTGTGTAATGAAGTTTAGTGTATCAGCAGGAGAATCTTGAGTATTAAGTGTCATAATCGGTGCTACTAACCTTAAAGAAGCTATTTGCAATTCTTTGTAGATAAATTAGTTTGTGCTTTTAACATGCAGAAAGATCAAATTATTCTTAATAATGTAACAAGGGTAATGAGAACTTTTTTCATGTATAAAATGGGGAGGGGTCCCTGTGGGATTAATTGTTTGATTCTTTACTACTGTGAATGGATATTGCCTGTGTGGAAAGGCTATGTTTGTGTTCTGCTAATTTTTGCCCAGTCATGTTTATTTCATAAAATTGAGTGGAAAACAAGTTTTCTTGTTTGTTTTGTTTTCCAAAAGATCAAGTTTATTTTTAAAGGCTAAAGTTAAATTAATAATTTTTTTTTTTAACTCTGTGAATGGTTGCTTCTGAGCTTCTTTGTTGTAGTGGGTTATATTTTTGGGTAACTAGCAAGTTAGAAATAGTTGCTTTATCATTCAATATCTACCATTTACTTCAGTTGTAAAAAAGTTTGAATTAGGACTGTACAAAGTGATCATTTTCAGGAAATACTTACAACCTTCACTTGTATTCATAACACTTGTGTGATTTTTTTTTTTTTTTCGTGAAAATAGAGCTTCAACTTCTGTTGTGTTTTGGTCTACTGTTTTAAAACAGTCAGTTTTGTACAATATGTCAAATTATGTGTGTTAGAGTTATGTGACTAAATTTAGTCCTGTATTCATCTTATCAACGTGCTTTTGAGAACTTATTCAGGGTAGGTAGGAGGGGTGCTTGTTAGTAATAGGAGGATTTGCAAAACTGAATCATGAATTAATCAGTCCTACTGCCACTGGAATTGTCACTGTTGAAGACTTGATTCTGACAGATTGTTGCATAAGCTGTGTGTCTACTGACTCATCATTGTTAATTTTTCCACCAGTCGCTTTTGATGAAGGCTATTTTGTGAGAGTACCTTACAGCAACTATTTAAAATATAGAGAAAATGCATGTTAAGCACATTAAGACTGCAAATGAAAATACTGTTAAAGCCATTGTTTTTGTGATTTGTTTGTATGCCTGTATAACATCCTTCTTTACCCTGTTTAAGAAATGCTCAGCAGTTCTTTAAAAATACACTAACAAGCAAAGCACAGTGAGAATAATTTGAATGTTGTGTAGATGCTGCTATGTTTTTTATATTAAGACCCTGTTACAAAACTTGTGTTGTCCTATATGACAGAAGCATCTAAGGATGACACTAGCTGCCCTTATCTGTCTCCAGCCATATGCTACCATTCATAAAGCGGCTGCATAAAATGGCATTAAAGTAACAGATGTCAGCCACAGCTAGTGAGGTAGGAATAGGGAAGATGATTTTGCGAAAATACCAATGTTATTTGTCTTATCTTCTCCATGTTTTGGAGGGTGACCTAGATTTGAGTGTGGTTGTGGCTTTCTTTTGTTGTGTTTTGGGTTTATGTTTGGGGTTTTCTTTCTTACCAGTGTGAGACACAGATCGATAAAACAGTCTTTAGTAGCAGTGTTTGCCCCATGGAGTATTTTTAAGGCAGACATGAATGCATTCTCTGCTTTGAGTCTCAGAAAGACACACTCCCTGTAAAGTGTGTGAAACTTGATTTCTCAAGCTGTGACTTAAAAATTGGCATTAGAAACTTGCATTTCCTTTTAAATTGCTGTAGTTGAGTCTTGGCAGCTGCCATGGTATTAAATCAATTTCTGAGGAAAAGTAGTTTTATCATCTGTAACAGACAAATATTTGGCTTTATAAACTGTTTCGTCTTTAAAACTGACTCTTTAAAATGTATTTACTATTAGGCATTATACTAATGGCATCAGGCTATGTATGGACTGTTTTTTCCTTCAGTTTAATACAAAAACAAAGGAAGTTAAGCTTGCCAGTTGTTCTGTATAGTCTGCCTGTAGTGTTTAAGCAGTGACTTCACATTTTTTCTGCATCCGTAAATTCTTATGCAGTTTATCAGCAAATTAAAGCCATATTTAATTATGCTCACCAGGAACTGTAAGAGAAAAATACAGTCCTTAATTACTGGCAGATAGCAAAATTCCTGTAGAGTTTTGATGCTGTACTTATTTCCAAAAATGACATACTTAAAGTTACATTTCATTCCTAAGTATCTGAAAAACTGAAGACAAGGCAGAAACTGTTTATTAAAAATATCTATTCAGCTAATATGCTAAGAAGTTGTGCCTCGAAATATAGCTGCCTTCGATTTCCTCAAGACCTACTAATTAAGTCATGTCTGTTGAGTCCCGCTTGCGTGACTGATTGAAAAAAGCATTGGAAGCCCTTTTTAAGCAGTGTTTTTTAATTGTTTTAAAAAGATATGTAAAGTAAAAAAGCAATATAAAAGTAATTATTTTGAGTGATCTGTTAGGTGATAGAATTAATTTCTGTACTTTAAGAAAGAACATATTTGAATATTTGGGTTTTTCATTCTTTACATGTGAATTTAGGCTACAGAAAGTGAGGCTGGTGATATGGATCTCAGTGGGTTGCCAGAGACAGCAGTGGATTCTGAGGATGATGATGATGAAGAAGACATTGAAAGGGCATCGGATCCTTTAATGAGTAGGGACATTGTTAGAGACTGCTTGGAGAAAGACCCTATAGACAGGACAGATGATGACATTGGTAAGTATTGCAATGTAGTAAAGTATGGTTGAACTTGTTATACTGTGCCCAAGCACTACACAGGTGTACCATAGAAGCGAAGGTCTCTCTTCTCTTCAAGAAGGTGGTCCACTGGATTTCTCTCACACCTGATTCTTTCCTAAGTTTGGGGACAAAGCCTTCTTCTTTCTGTGTCTCCCTCCTTGGATATAGTAAAAAGCCACCTAGACACAGTCCCAAGCCAGTGGCTGTTAGTGGCCCTGCTTGAGAAGAGAAATTTCACCAGATGACTCCTAGAGGTCCATTCCAATCTCCACCAGTGGTTCTGGTAAATAAAAAACATGGGAAAAACATGAGATCCTATTTACTACTTTAAATATTTTTTTTAAGATTAAACTGAATGCAAAATATTTGGCATTTAGAGCATATAATCCCTTAGCAGGCCTACTAAGAAAAATTGGATTCTGTTATTGTGAACAATGTAAAAACCTAAAATACGGAAGTTCAGTGCAGTGCAGAAGTTTAGTGCAACTCCAATGCAAGCAGAAGAGGGAGCATCAGTAATCACCTACAACAGCAATCCCATCTGGCCCATCCTAGGGGAACTTTGTGAATCTGCCATATGACCCTCAAGTACAGTTTACTGTTAAGTAGCCTAGGAGGAGATGGCTTTACCAATGAACTTGCTCAGCTTTGTGAAATTTCGCTTCTTGATGTTTTTCTGTGTTTTATGTTGGCCTGTCATAGTCTTAATGGATTTATTGCCCTGGCTGGAGTATTACAAATATCATCAGCTGTATTCTGAGCTCTCAGTTACATTACAATTCTTCCATTGTGCTTTCAGTTTGCAGAGCGTCTATTGATGATATGACCAGCCAGTCTGTGTCTGCAAAATACCCAATAATTACAACAGGCCACTGTACATGATTTATTAGTATACAGGAACGATTGTGCAGCATTTTAGCTTAAGTAGCCTTGGGCATCTTGCTGAAGAACTGCCTTTACTGTGCTTTGTTGTTTTGACATGCACGACTCAGTGGGCTTTATCTCCTTCAGAACAACTACTGGAATTCATGCATCAATTGCCTGCTTTTGCCAACATGACAATGTCAGTGAGGAGAGAGCTCTGTGCTGTAATGGTGTTTGCAGTCGTGGAGAGAGCAGGAACTATTGTACTAAATGATGGGGAAGAGGTCAGTAGAAATTGATTTTGACTCTCCTATTATACCACGCATCCCAGGTTCCACAGGGTTAAGCTTCTCTTTTCTTGCCTAAAAAACAAAAAAGTAATGCTGAATAAGTAAATTCAGACTCATTCTGTTGTGGATTAAGTTGAAAGCTTTTGTTTAAGCACTCATTTCTTATGTAGTAAAAGCTTACATAAACACTTAACATTAAAGATAAACTTAAGGTCTCAGTTTTCTTGATCTGGAAATGGCCACACATTAAAGGTTAGACTACATTATAAATGCTTTTAATAGATGCTTAAAAATACTTAAAAAATAATGGTAAGAGTTGTATCTACAGATTATCTATATAAGGGTTGTATCCATGTAGTATATATTGCATCATTAGGTGATTCAGTATTCTTCTGGCCTGCAACATTTGATTTGTAGCTGGATTCCTGGTCAGTCATTTTGAACGGCTCTGTGGAAGTGACATACCCTGATGGAAGAACAGAGATCCTCTGCATGGGAAACAGTTTTGGTGTTTCCCCTACCATGGAAAAGGAATATATGAAAGGAGTGATGAGAACCAAAGTGGATGACTGCCAGGTAAAGTATAAGACTGTAATACATGCAAAATCACACATGTTTAGGCATAATGCAACTTGATAGCTAGACATGGTTTCATTTTGAATTTATATAAAATATCTGGTGTGTAGCCCTGTACAATAGTTGGGGAACATGACATCTGCATACCCACAGTCTGCTAAATTGAATTCTCTTCATCTGGATAGAGATTATTCTGGAGGAAGAAGTTTGTCTGCATGTTTTCTCCAGAACACAAGGTCCAGCAGCCCATTACATACATCTTATTCCTTAAATTTTCACCTAGTAAGATCTCAAGGTCCATTAGCCATTACAGGTTCTTTTACAATTAGCAGCCATTCTTCTTTAATCAACTCAATTACCAAATCTTAAAGCAATACAAAATCTGTCTTCCTTGGTTTGAGCAGAATATCTTCTGATTTCAACTTATCTGACCTGTCAAGAAAAATGTCTTGATGTTTACTAACACAACACAAGCAGTTAGATGCAATGTATGCTTCTCATGATGTGAGACTATCTTGAAATGTGGTTGTGATTTGCTTGTTCTCATCCAGAAGATAATAGCCAAGCCCTGAGCAAATTAAGCATTTTACTTGGTCCTGATGACTAATTAAGCCGCCACTAGATGCCCTTTGAAATGGGTATAAATGCATGTTAATGGAGGTACCTGGTTTAATTTGTCCATCAAGGACGTGTGTAAGTGGTATCTTTCTAGGATAGTATTTTGCAATTAATCCAAACTATAGAATTTGCATTTCAGCTGCTATTAGCTGCTGGAAATAGAAAAGATACACACATAAGTTACAAAGAATGCAGACGAAAACAATCTCTGTGAATCTCATGCCTTTGTCCTAAGTGTGTACATGATGGTTTAACAACTTCTCAGTTAGAAGAAACACAACTAATTCCTTTTAGTTAAATACATGAGTTAATATAAGTTTAACACACACACACATATATGTATGTTTAACCTAGCCCCTGAAAAGAGACAATGGTATAAAACTTCTAATAAGTTATGGAAAGCAATTCATAGCATGTACATTATTTTCTTATTCTTAGGTGTTGCAGGTAATCTCATTTATATTAGTATAGTGTAGATGCTAAGAGTATTCTTAAAGTACTTATTCTTGCACTTATTCTTGGCTGAGCAGATTGTAGAAAATATTTTCCTGCTGTCTACTTAAATGAAGAAGTAATTTATCTGTGCTTACACTGGTGTAATTGAATAAATGTTAGTTTTCTTAATGATTTACTTTATAGTAGCAGTAAGGGCAAAAAATACAAAGTAGCTTCTTCTATCTTCCTAAATACCACATGAAAGCTCACATAGGAAAATAAATAGCAAATAGGATATTGAGCTTCGCCTCTAGAAAAGAGGAGGTCAAAGCAGCTAAACAAAAATGTCTGGCAATGCTAAATCATTTTGCTTTGATGAATCTTGCTCTCTTCTGACTGCAAGACTGAAGTGGAAGTACAGTGCTGTGTGTTCACCTGCTTACTACAGCTGAAGTGCTGAAAAGACATTTGGCATGCTGCAGGTTGAGAAACTACTTTATCTTTTCTATTAATAGACTACTTGCATCTTAAGTCTAAATATTTTTCTGTAGATTTTACCTTTTAATACTGGTGCGCAATGATTTTTTTCCAGTTTGTTTGCATAGCCCAGCAAGATTATTGCCGCATCCTCAATCAAGTGGAAAAGAACATGCAGAAGGTAGAAGAGGAAGGGGAGATTGTGATGGTGAAGGAGCACAGGGAGCTTGATCGCACTGGAACAAGGAAGGGTCACATTGTCATCAAGGTAAAAGCAGGAGCATCTTGCAGAACTGTGTGTTCTATGAATTTCTTAACTGGGCAAGTTAGGTCCAGGATTGTGTGAGGCATATTATTATTATGTATTTGAAAATAGATCCTATTTCAAGGTTTTGACTGTATGCAGACTTTATGATAACTATGTGATTTCTAAGGAAATTAATTACATAAGCTTTTACATTTCTTATTACAGTGGTCAAACTGTTATGTTTGCATAGTCAAATGGATGCCAGTATTGTTTCTAGTGCAATGCAGCTTTTTAGTATGCTACAAGAAAACAAGTTTACATTCAAAATTTATTTTAATAATGAACATTATTTTCTTTTTATAGGGAACAGCTGAAAGGTTAACAATGCATTTGGTGGAAGAGCACTCTGTGGTAGATCCAACGTTTATAGAAGACTTCTTGTTGACGTATCGGACCTTTCTTTCCAGCCCAATGGAAGTGGGCAGGAAGTTGTTGGAGTGGTTCAATGACCCCAGCCTCAGGGATAAGGTTGATCCTTTGAATTATGTAGCTGTTACAATATACATTGAAATATAAGCTTTTAAGTGTAAGACAGATTTTAGAGAGAATGACTGAACAAATAGCTGGTGACATATTTTAATGGTAAAATATATACGTAAAACCAAAAGCATTTTTTCTCCTTATTTTATTTAGAAGTGTGCTCAGGCAAGGTAACTTAGCTGTGTTCTAATTGCAGTGTTTTTACAACATAATTTAGTTGTTTCCAAATATAGGGAAAGCTTTTTTTCTGATAATCAGTACTTGTATTTAATTAAAGCATGTAATAAGTTCTGTATTTTCCATACATAATACTTGTTAACACAACTTGGCAAACATTTTGTGATAATTTATTTTTATATAAGAGGACTGGAAAATATAGCCATTGTTAAGAATCTGTTGAAACATAGAATCATAAAATGGCTTGGATCAGAAGGGACCTCCAAAGGTCATCTAGTCCAACCTACTGCAGCAAGCAGGGACATCCTCCATTAGATCAGGTTACAAAGAGCCCCGTCGAGCCTCACCTTGAATATCTCCAAGGATAGGGCCTCAGTTACGTCTCTGGGCAACTTCTTTCAGTGTTCCACCACGCTCATGGTAAAGAACTTCCTCCTGATGTCCAGCCTAAATCTTCTCTTCTCTGATTTAAAACCATTTCTCCTTGTCCTATTATTACAGGCCTTTGTAAACTGTTGCCTTCCAGCATTCTTGTAGATCCTCTTCAGGTACTGAAAGGGTGCTGTTAGGTCTGTCTGTAGTCTTCCCTTCTTCAGGATGAACAACCAACCCAAATACAAGAAAGCAGTCAAAAAACCTGTTCTCTAAACAAAACTGCCATGATGGAAGAATAAAGCCCAGTTTTGGCAAACTGTCTATTGAGACTATACTGTGATTCACATTGTAATGCTTTATTTTCCCTTGTACACGACTTTCTCATGTATAAATAACTAGTAAGAATTTCCAGATTTTTTTTTTCAAATTTGAAACAAAGGAAATTATATCAGTAAGGTTAAAAATAAATAAGGTTTTCAATTTTTACTTAAATCTGAATATTTTTCCTAGAAATGTTAGTATGTCTGTGCCTTGGAGGAAGGATCTTACAGTTGTCAGAGAGGATAGGCTTTGAAGCTTATACTGTTTAGCATAGGCTTGTTACAGCTTCAGAGCTATAATATTGGAGTTCATCTTTAAACTTATTTTTCTGGTCCTGCAATGGATAATCCCCTTAGCCTCTATAAAAGCAAGAGCCAGCACAGTTGCTGGTATTAGGTCTGAAAACAGAGTAGCTCTTTGTTCTGCCATGTAAATAACCAACCTTTTTTTTAAATCCTTGAGCACTGACGGAAAGGCAAGATTCAGAGAATGGCTGAATGTGGAAGATCTTGACTGTTGTTGTGTCAGCTGCTGATAGGCAGTGAGGAGAGGGAAAGAGGAGAGTGAAAATTCCTGAGGATGGTCAGTTCTCAATAGTAATCAGACTGGAATATCTGGGATCCAACCCAATGGATGATTTTGCCCAACAGCTGGGTACTTGACTTTACAGCTTTAATCCTTTTTTAGTGGTGTTCTTAGTTGTCACTCAAGTTGATGACATTGCTGTGAAGTCACCGTTAGACCCTTTCCAGAACAGTGTCATTTGGGTTTACATTAGTAAGTCCCAACTTTGAAAGCACCATTGGTATCAAAGTTATCACTGCAGTCATTTTACAATGTATTACATGACATGGCTTGTAACTTCCTAGCCAATTTTAAGAGTATGCAAGTAGCCCAAATTCAGCGAGACATTATCTGGACCTTCCACTATCATTCACACCATTTTAAAAACACCACAAGTATTTTAATGGAAAGAAAGCTCACCTTTGTTTTCAAAGGTGGAAACATCTCAAATGTGTCAGAAATGCTATCTCTAGCCTGTAGTTGGAAGCTGAAGCACACAGTGCTATGTGGTTGCCCCTTATTAGAAATCTGAACTCCAAAGGAGTTTTCAAGTACTTGATTAGTTCAGTCATTAATTTTACCAATTTGTCCAAATTTGCTTGCTTTTCTGGAGTAAAAGGCAAAGTGCTTGGAAGCTGCATATGAGGATGACAGAGCCTGGTTTGGCATGCCTACCATCAGACCTTTAGCATAAAAGTCTGCAGATGCAGAGAAAGGACAGGGGTTAGCTTTAGCTGATAAAAAAATTGTATGAGATTTTGTTCTTGGACTCCAGTTCTTGAAATGGTTAGAGGTTTTCTCTGCTTAACTTACTGTCCCAGGTTAACAGAAGAAATGCAGCTGTATTTTCAGAGATAATGTTGAGTGGTACAACTGTTTTGGATCCAGGAGCATTTTATATATAGTATTATATCATTATTAACTCAAGGCATCAAAACTCTTATTTTGTCAGGACATATGTTGCTCATGTTCCAGGTAGAATCACATACTAAGATAAAATTGTATGGTGGAACCATATAATTTTTTTAAATGCAGCTTTTATTTTGTGGCTTCTTTGATAATATTCCTTTAGAGTTTCTTCATGATAGTCTTAGGGAAAGTAAGCAAAGAAAGGAGGAGTAGTAAACTAAAAGATTGAAGAAACAAGTTGCAAGTGTTCACTGTTAAAATATTTTTCCTGCTTCTCGCAACAGCTCCTTTACTTGCTGTTTAAACATACTATATCTGTTCTACACATGTAATGCTTTACATTAAATGCTTAATGAAGTTAATGGCTTATATAAAGATTTGTGAGATTGAAGAATAAATATAAAGCAGTGCTGGAAGCTTTATGATAGTGTGCTTGAAGAGTTAAGCAGATTTGGAAATATACAGAAACAGGAAATTGTTTTAAGTCAGAAATTGACCTATCTCATTGCCTTGTACCTGTGTGCTCTATTTCTTAATCAAATTTGGTACAGCTAGTGATAATTTAAAAACTCAGTATTCTTTATGAAATACAACTCACAATTGCTTATACAACTGCAAACAATTACTACTTACCTTGTTCTATGCTGGTAAATGATTGCATGTTAGTGAAGCTTAGTTTGGGGGTGATATTAAGAAGAAGTTCTTCACAGAGAGAATGATTTGTCCTTGGAATAGGCTGTCCAGGGAGGTGGTGGAGTTGCCATCCCAGGAGGTGTTCAAGAAAAGACTGGATGGAGCACTTAGTGCCATGCTGTAGTTGATTGGATAAGGCTGTTCTGGGTATTCCTGGAGAATATTTATATTATTAATTAATTTTCAGGTTACACGGGTAGTATTGTTGTGGGTGAACAACCACTTCAATGATTTTGAAGGAGATCCTGCTATGACTCGATTTCTGGAAGAATTTGAGAACAATTTGGAAAGGGAGGTAAGAATTGAGGGGGTTTTATGACAGTTTAGGATGGCAGGGAGAACCCAGACTGCTGTTATACATAACTCATTATACATTTCTCTTGTAGAAAATGGGTGGACATTTGAGGCTGTTAAACATTGCATGTGCTGCTAAAGCGAAACGAAGATTGATAACCTTAACAAAGCCATCTCGAGAAGCTCCTTTGCCTTTCATCTTGCTGGGAGGGTCAGAAAAGGGATTTGGAATCTTTGTTGACAGTGTAGATTTTGGTAGCAAAGCTACAGAAGCAGGCTTAAAACGTGGAGACCAGGTATGCAATTTCAAAAAGTCTTGTATTTCTCTTTTAAAAGTCTTTTCTCCTTGTTAAATGAAGATAACACTACCTGTTGGTATTTTTAGATACTGGAAGTCAATGGGCAAAACTTTGAAAACATTCAGCTGTCAAAAGCCATGGAAATCCTTAGAAATAATACTCATCTGTCTATCACTGTGAAAACCAATTTATTTGGTAAGATTGTGCACGTTTTTTTTGTTCTAAATTTTGTTCCAGTTTGAACAAACTCTTTATGGTTTTTAATAATTTAAGATATTTTGTACAGAGGCATAGAAAAAGGAAACTTGCAGGTTCCTAAAGTACTTTCATTCATATTCGCAGAGGAAAGAAGTATGAATAGGGTCTTCTTAGAAGTGATTTCACCTTCACAACTGCATGTTTGACAGGAACTATTGTAATCATTTAGCCTGAACTTAAAAATGTTTGTACGTTTTTGTCCTTTCTCAAGAAAGAAGCTTTTTCTGGAATTTCAGTTGTTCAGTGATGTTGATCTGTCTACAGAATTTGCTTGTAGCTTTTCAGAATGTGGCAAGGTTAATAGAAACTTTCTTGCTATCCCTCTAGTCTGTGAACTAGAGCTATTCATTTCTCCATCTAACAAGGACTAAAGCAGTCACAAAAGAGACTTTAAGCAGCTCAGGATCTTGGTTAGCTTCTAAGTAATTAACAGTTTGTGGGTTTTTGTTTTGTGGTGTTTGGTGCTGGTTCTTTTNCTTTTCCCAAGTGACAGATATTTGGATTGTTTATGTAATTTAGTGCCTCTTTCAGGATCACAAATAAGAAAGACAGAATGTTTCCTCAGGACGTCACTGCACTAACTGATGATTAAATATGCTTTGGTTCTCTCAAAAAGTAAAAAGTCTGTTTCCTGGGGATGAATTTTTATTCGCAGTAAAGATTCTAATATTTCAGTTGTTTCTAAAAATTAAGGCATTGCTTAATACATCTATATATGCTTGTTTAGAAGTGTGTGCTTGTTTCTATATGTGTAAGTTCTGCATAAGAAGCCCTCACATGCTAGGGTTTTTGATGCTGGGTGTTGCTTTAGTATGTTTAAGACAAAAACCCAACTTCTTCAGCAGTTCAGTTTTTCTACGTTTCTTATATTGTTGCTCTGCTGCAAATAAAGAAATTGTATCACAGCAATCACAGTATTTTCTGTGTATTGCGTGCAGTATTTCTTGTGAACAAATCCCAAAAGGATTTTTTTAACAGCAGCATCTTATCTATATCAAATTTTTCTCCAGCCTCCAGCTCCTATTCAATAGCAGAATTATTGGCTCAGATTACTCCCCTACAGTTTTCTTTGCGTGTCTTACTTGAAGCTTTTGAAGTCTTTTGGTGATTTATCGTGTACCTCTGTAGATAAGGATGGATATTAAGAACAAAATTACTAGTAAATCTTAACCCCTAATACTCATCCTTAGTTAGATGCCCTTGTTCCCATTTTTTCTGCAATTTCTTGGTTTTAATTGTCACATTTCATTTCTTGTTACAAAGCAGCTCACTAGATGACTTTTTCCATTTATAGGTGGAGATGACTTTTGACACTCAGAATATGTGACTTGATCTCCAGCTCAGTTTTGTTTGGTTTATTGAAATATATCAACATTTTCGTCAAGTTAGAAGTTGAACTACAGATTCTTTGGGTATTTCTGCCCCAGAAATTACTCTTTGCTAGGGAGGAAGTCTGAGAGTATTTTGTATATTCAGCAGGTAGACCCAACAGCCCTGTCAAACATTCAGAGAGTCTCAATAGTCTCATACTTTCTTAATTTTTTCCTTATGATCTTGTTGCAATTTTCTCTCCGAATTCTGGATTTTTTTTTGGTTGTTGTTCTTGTTGCTAGTAATGTCTTGTTCAGCCTCTTGTCAGCTTCTGTTGCTGACTATCTTTAAAATCTTCCTTCTCAGTTTGTAGTTTTCCCATCTCATTTTTATCCAGCGTGCTCTTCTTATGTGTAACTGTTCTGCAGAAGCGTGTCCTTAGGTTGAGAAGTCAAAGTCCTTCTGTTGACACCATCCGTACAATAATATGGTCATCTAATGTATTTCTATCTCAACCTTGGGCAATTCACTGTTTTCTGAATCATGCTACAGAAAATGAATGTCCTTTTGAAAAATTATTATTTTTTTAAGTCTTAGATGTAAATTTATTTAATACTTGAGGTGACAGAATATCTATATTTTTTAGGTAATGATCAGTATTAAACTGGTGTGGTGCACAGTGCTTTCTTTTACAGTTTCCATCTTTCTCTTTCCTCTCTTTTTCAGTTTTTAAAGAACTTCTAACACGATTGTCAGAGGAAAAAAGGAATGGTGCTCCTCACTTGCCTAAAATTGGTGATATTAAAAAGGCAAGTCGCTATTCCATCCCAGACCTTGCTGTTGATGTGGAGCAGGTAATAGGATTAGAAAAAGTAAATAAGAAAAGTAAAGCTAACACTGTTGGGGGAAGAAATAAATTAAAGAAGATACTTGACAAGACCCGAATCAGTATTCTGCCTCAGAAACCATACAAGTGAGTTTTGTATTTCCTCTTAAATATTTGCCTTGTGTTACAGTTTAGTATTTTTAAATAATTTATCATGATACTTATAATTTGTCATTATACTTTGTTATTAATGCAAACCTTGCTTATATCTGAAAAAAAAAAATAGAGAATGCCAGTCTGAATATTGGAATAGTCTTAGACTAATAAAAATGTAGCTCTTGACATCAATATGGATGTACTTTAATTCTTATAGATAAAGTGATGGTATAAATATTTTTTCTTTTAAGACAACAATTAATTGGAAGTTCCCTCCCACCTGAAAACAGACACACGTTAAGTAGTTGATTTAAGAATAACTACAAGAAGTCTTGTTTGCAAGTGGTTGATAGGATCAACGATTTCAGTTTATTTATATTGCAGTGGTGTAAAAATTTCTACCTACTGCCATGTGGGAGGTTGAATTGAATATTTTGCTTTTTTTCATTTTATGAAAGCTAAATAAGATCTCTGATATATTTTATTCTATGAACATATTTTCAGAAGAGTTCTGATAATAATTGCTGGAAGGCATATGTAATGAGTTTTATAAGATTTTATGGGAATTTGGTTCTTGGTCAAGAACAGTGGCAGCAATGGGGAAAAATGAATAGTAGGGGTTAGTTGATACATTATCAGTATTTTATCTTGCATTTTTCTGTGATTCATGGAGGAATTTTGTGACTTTCATGAAAAAGATATGTATGCTTAAAATCTAGGACATTTTTTCATTCAGTTACTTAATAAAGAAGTTTGCTTAACTAATGTTAGGTATCCCCTACTAAATAATTACAGTTCTGAAGTGTTATGAGTAGAATGCTAGTAATGTGAAGGTTAAATTATTATGTTACTACATCCAAATAATGGATGTTTTATAGATTTACACATATATTTCAGTATAGGGGAATCTCTAAATCCTCTTTTGTTATTCTTTAGAATATTTTATTTCTCCAGTCGTGTGTGTGTGTGTGTTGTCTGGTGAGCCATGCATGCTGTTAGTTGTGAGTTTTTTTGCATTGTTCACTATTACTCACAGATTTTACATAAAATTTCATGTTGCTTTTCTTCTTTTCCCCCTCTTTGGTTCCCTTCATTTTTGCACTTTTTCTGTGCAGGGACCTCTTTGGGTAAGATTCAGAAAAACAGTGCTCTTGACCTATTTTCCTTTTGCTATGTTTACTTCATTTGTTATATATAGCAATTTGTTTGCAAAGCCTGTTGACATTCAGATCTTTCTTTCTGCACCATTTCTGCATAGACATGTGTAGCTTTGTTGTTTGTGCTTTTTTCCCCCCCATAGTTATGTAGAAACTTGTCTCGTTCTTCCTATACTGCCTATACTAAGGGAATTTACATATTTTAAGTGCCAGAAAGTCAAGAGGGATGAAAAAGATGATTTACTTATTAAAGTTGGTATTTAAAGACTTCATGAGTCAGCTAGCTTACAAGGTGAAGCCATCCCGCATTTTTTCCAATGTGAATATAGTAGGGGTTTGCAGTGTCTCCAGAATGTATCCCTATAAAACCAATTTTCAAACTAGAATGAGGTCATTCTTAGGGAGTCCATCTACATTAAACCAGTATAAAAGATGAATCAGTTTTAAAAGGGGATAGTGCTTTCTCTCAGTCTTGCTTTTTAGTCAAATGATGTCATGTAACATCTTGTGCTGAGAAAATATTGTAATTTCCTCTGCATCTACTGGGACATATATCCTTCTTCTGGTGAGCTATGAGGCATCTCCTGAAATGTGCTTCTGGCTACAACCTCCATTCAAGCTCTTTGCTTTCTTTACTTTTCTAATCCAGAGTGGTTTTGTGGTCTATAGGCTGAGTTGCTCATGTAAGCATTAAACACAACATTCATCTCCATCTGCCTGGTCTGTAGTGCAGCATCCCAGAGAAGGAAGCAGCTCCCCTCTCCTTTATTTGCAGACAGTGTTTAGAAGCCAGAAGCATTGAAACAGCCCTGCCATTCTATTATCCATTATATCCTGTTTGTTATTCACCATACAAGTTATGTCTTAGTTAATGCTATCTTCCCTCATGACAAATGCATATGGAAAGCCATAGAAATGCCTTTCCTTTAAAACCACAGTATCCTTTCACCAACATAATTAAATATTTTGTGTAACAACAGGCGCAGTTGATCTTCATGGGACCCAGGGTGTTTTAGTGTTGCTATTTGCATCTGAAATTTTAGGAGGTTAATTTCTTATTTACATGAACTAGCATTCAGTTTTAAGGATAGAATGAATTGAATCCTATATCTTAAATGAGGAGTTAGAATGGAGAAGAATTTTAGAAATGTCAGTTTGTTTTTTTACCAGCATTTGTCAGTTGATCCATGTTTCTGAAGCTGTGTTGGTCACAGCTTTGTCAAACTGCAAATGTTTTAACATAAGGAAGATTGCCACATTGTCCTCATTTGGTTTGACTTTAGAGAAAATACTGGGGCTGGCACACTATGAAATATTCCATATAGTTGTTTAGAACCACCGGAAGGCATTTTGAGGTTCAGGGGCTACTGGGAATGCTTTTAGTTGTCGTGGAAGACTCACTTGTGGCTAGCATAAAAGTGATGTGTGCTGAGCTGATACTGCTTGTCATGGTATTTTGTACTTTATGTAGAAGTACAAAAGCACAGATGTTTAGATTCAAGTTAACTACTGATTGAGAATCCAAAAACTTTTTTTTTTTTTCTGTGTACTTCAGTTTTTCTTTCATACTCATAGCTTAGGATTTACACTTAATAAACTATTTGGGTAATAGAGTTATCTTGTTTTTTTTTTTAAAGCAAAAGAATGGGAGAACCTAGTCACCTTGTACAGAGATATGCCTCCAGCCTTTTTTTTGAGTTGCGTTGCAGTGGCTGTGTCTGTGTAATTGTAATTTTCTCGGAAGTCCTGAGACATTGACCTAGGTTCCCAGAGTACTGTTCAGTTCATAGCTCTTAAAGAATTGGTGCAAGAGTGTACTGGGTGAAATAATTCATCCTTAAGCAAAAAAGGACACTTTTTCTGTAACTGTTCAACAGAGATAATTATCAGACCCTTAATTCTGGTTTTTTTTGAGGATGGATAGAACACTAGATAAAAACTTAAGTATCTAAAATTAGGATACAAGTGACTATTTGTGTTGCATCATTTACTTTCTTAGCTTGATTCCTTATAGTTGCAGCAGTTTGCAAGGAAATCTAGTTTATGCTTTCTTTACATGTGTTAATACTAGTTTAGATGTTCTTGGTTTTTAAAAAGGCTTTGCCTATATTAGCTAATTTTTTATTACTCTTATATTCTGTGTTTGATTTTAAACATTTTACACCTTTGGAGTATTTTATTAAGGATTTGCATCTGTATATTTATAGAAATACTTACAGTATGATGGTAGCTCTGTCTCTAATTCATTAGCACTACTGACCTCCTTTGGGATCCTGTCTTTCTCAATTTAATAGACAAAATGCTTCAACCTTATCACAGAACACTTTTAAGACACTTTGGAGGGGATACAAATAGCATCAAAGTGAAGATGCTTACCTTAGCCATATAGGTTAGCTGGCTACACGTCAGTCACATTCTGTCTGTTGAGAGATCTTAGATTGTATGGCTACAGTATGTCCTGAGGTACAATTGCAAATCTTGAGATGATGAAAGATCTGTGACATTTAAGTCTTAAAAAAAAACCCCAAAGTACTGAGGTGCAGCAGGTATAAACCAAAGTTTGAGTGGTGGGGTGGAGCAAACATGATGAAATCATAAAATCATAGAATCAGTCAGGGTTGGAAGGAACCACAAGAATCAGCTAGTTCCAGCCCCCATGCCATGGGCAGGGACACCCTACCCTAGATTAGGCTGGAGAGAGTCTCATCCAGCCTGGCCTTAAACACCTCCAGGGATGTGGCCCCAACCACCTCCCTGGGCAACCCATTCGAGGGCCTCACCACTCTCATGCTGAACAACTTCCTCCTCATGTCCAGTACGAACCTCCCCACCTCCAGCTTTGCTCCATTCCCCCTAGTCCTGTCTCTGATAGCCTAAAAAGTCCCTCCCCAGCTTTTCTGTAGGCGCCCATCAGATACTGGAAGGCCACAAGGTCACCTGGGAGCCTCCTCTTCTCCAGACTGAACAAAATTTTTCAGTCTCATTGGAGAGGTGCTTCAGCCCCCTGATCATCCTCAGCACGTCCACATCCCTTTTGTAATAGGGGCTACAAAACTAGATGCAGTACTCCAGGTGGGGTCTCACCAGGGCAGAGTAGAGGGAGAGAATTACCTCTCTCTACCTGCTGGTCACACTTCTGATGCAGCCCAGGATCTGGTTGGCTTTCTGGGCTGCAAGTGCACGCTACTGGCTCATGTTGAGCTTCTTGTCCACCAGCACCCCCAAGTCTCTCTCTGTAGGGCTACTCTCCAGCCAGTCACTGCCTTTTAAATAAAGAAATGTACTGCCTTTTAAATAAATAATGAAGTGTAAGAAATTATAAAAAATAATGAGGCTAGCAGCTTCTCAGAGGTTGGTGATAATGTTAGCAGGCAAATCTCATCAGTCTGAATAGACATTTGGGTGCTCTTGGTGAAGCTAGACAAGCAAGCATTGTTGCTGGAGAATTTTAACTTCTAAATAGTGATTACTGTACTTACAATTTAAAGTGTATAGATGTGATGTCACTGCATCACTCTGGTGTAGACCAAGCTCAGAATGTCTGTAAGTCCTGAAAGTATTTGTTTCTGGATGCAGTGACATTGGAATTGGCCAGTCTCAGGATGACAGCATTGTGGGCCTGAGGCAAAGCAAGCACATTCCTCCTGCTTTACCTGTCAGTGGAACTCTGTCATCCAGTAATCCCGATCTACTGCAGTCTCATCACCGCATCTTAGACTTCAATACTACTCCTGGTAAGAATCCTTTTTTTGTGTGCTTAATGTGGTTTCCTTTAATAGATTGGGGTTTTTTTTTGTCCAGACTTCTAGAATATGAAGATACATTTGAGCTGTATGCTGTTACCTACACATTAGTCACATATTAAGACATTAGGATTTATTACAATTGCTCTGTTACGCTTTACCCAAACCTATTAGATTTCTATTTTTCAAGTATGTTATATATAGAGTGCCTTTTATGTATTGTGTACTTTTGGCCAGTGACAATTTGTTTTGTGTGGTATCTTTTAATTTGTCCTGATGTGTCAGACGTAACAAAAACTGCAGTATTTTCAAACAGCACAACTGATATAATTAATTTACAGTAAAGTGAAAGAGCATTGGATTGGGGCACAGGATATGTTTCAGTCTTTTTCTGAACAGACTTGCAGATGTACTACACCTGTAAGGCAGAGAGTTTCAAAATTGTTAGTCATTCTGTCCTACAGCTGTATGCTGAATTCTTTGTATTGGAAGTGATTAAAAATCCCACTCTGAAATAGATAAAAATTGAACATATTGAAGAGAGGAACAAAGCATAGGGTCAAGAAAGGGAGAGAAAGGAGGAGAATATGAGAAACCTATGAGAAGGGTTTAGCTGGAGCTTGTTGTATGGTTGGGATTTGGGCTCTTATCTGGCTGCAGGAAGGTTCTTAGTGGGGAAACCTCTACATATAAAAATATTTGCTGTTAAAATGTAGCTACTGGAGGAAGATACGGTGATAGCTGTTCAGACACTTGGTTACTTTAGTCTAATCTTTAAGGTATTCCTCAAAAGTAGAACCAAAAATTCAGTGCCTACAGGATTTCAGATCCTTTGTAAAAGGAGGTGCTGAAGCATCAGTGTACATAGTTGGCCAAGCTGATGCAGTCATTGCACTTGAAACTGACACTGGGCATCACTTCATCTCAGGTTATTTCAGGCTAGAGAGGACTACGTGAAGGTGGTATGTCACTTTTGTCACAGTGTCTAAAATTGTTCCTGAGAGAGTGGGAATATTGGTATGTTCTGTATTTCAGATAACAACTAATATCCATCACTTTATCTGTAAGAGCCAACTTTTCATCAGCACTTTATAAATGAGTGATGATTCCATTCTCCAACTTGCCATTTACCTAGACCAGATGGTTCTAGGTAATTAATGGGCCCTTAATGCCAACCACAGCAACTGGCTAACTTCCAGAGCATGTTGAGATTGCTGTCTTGCACAGCTCAAACTCCATTAATTGAGAAGGAAAGTCATTACAGGTCTGAAGGTCCTTCAGTCACAGATGGATTTTGGAGAAGTTTAATAAATTAGTGAAGTTGTATTATTTGCCTTTTGCTTCAAGTAAAAAGCAATAAATAATGATATAATGTCATTGCTTCAGCATTACAGCAACTTTTCTGTTATCTTTATAGTGTATGCTTTTTTTTTTTTCTATTAAGGCTTGACCAGCTGTACACATACTGAATATTTTTAAGTAATCTGCAGACGTGTGTAAGGAAGGGGAAAAAGGAGCCGAAGTAAAAAAATATATGCCTTGAGAGCTTCAGGGGTGGTTTCATGGCAGATAGAAGAGTTGAATTACACTTCTATACACTTTAAGGCTTGGAGAAAGCTAAAGCCTGCAATTTAAATTTATTTTATTATCTTGGACTAAATTAGACATGGAGCAGCTCACAAAAAAAATTGAATGTACTGTAGATGAAAGAAAAAAATGGTGCAGGACCCATCCTTTGAGCCTTTAGGGAATATCCTTCAGGATAGAAAATACAACATCTTGCCGGTTTTGGAGGATAGTCTGAGGAGAGTGATAACAGCTTGAAATCTGCAAGGAATCATTTTAGCTTCTCTTCTGGTTTGCTCAGGCTTTTTCAAACATACTTTAAAGATTTGTTTTTAATGTTCAAACAGTCAATAGCACTTTGATTTCTCTTGTGCTGTCTTTGCTATTTGATTTGAAATAATATTGTAATGATGAGCTGTCAGTCACTGGTACTTGGTTTTCTCCACCACATACACAAGTTTTCTAAGGAACTAGATTGCTATCATATAACATCTCATTCTTCAGCNTTTTTTTTTTTTTTTTTTTTTTTTTTTTTTGAGGAGTGAAGGATGGTGCTTGCAGTTCCCTTCAAGTCCAGTTTTATTTTAAAATTACTATACGGAGTAAATTCCTGCCCAGTGCTATAGCTGTAATCATTTCAATTGCTGGCAGACTTCTCTATGCTGTGTAGTGTATTTTCTACCAGCTTCAGTAGGTATGCAGCCTAAGAAACTGGATGGCAAAATACAATACAAAGATGATAGTTTTCACTTTAATGTGCTCTGCATTTCTTCATGTTGACTTAAATGATCCATCACAGCACGTTATTTTCTTCTTGCAAAAATACTTCTTTCTTGGGAATGGGAAGTGAGTTCCCACCTTGGCACTGTTTACAGTAGCTTCCCCTCTTCATAGAATTTTTTTGAGTATTTCTGTAACAGCAAGAGGCAACAAGATCTAGTGGGCAGTCTGGTTTTTAATAATGTCTGTGAAAGCCTGTGGCTTTGGCACCTGCCTTCCTCACAATGTCAGCCTGTAGCAATTATTTCAGGCACTGCTCTGTATCCCTCTTCAATTAATTACTGAAGGAAGATGGGTCAATAATAGAGTTGGTGCTAAAAGGCAAAACCAGCTTGCTAGCTGTAAGATATTTGTACTTTTGACTCAGGTACTCAGGTGCATTATGAACACATTCAGGCTTCAAAACTATCAAAATGAATGTTTTCGTCTGGCAGTTGGATTTTTTTTTTTTTTAAATAAATTTTGGCTCTATATACTATTATTATCTGTTTTCTTGTTCCTATGACCTATGTGATAAAAAAGCTCCACCTAAACATATTCATTAAAGGGAGAATAATAAATATATGTTATGTCACACAAAACTAGACAAGGTTATTTTTAACAAAGGGAAGAAATTAAATTATTGAATGTTTTTCTGTGTAAAAAAGTCCAGTGGTGGATAGCTGTACAATTTATCTTTTCTGCAGATACTCACTATAATTTTTCTGTCATCAGTTGGAACAAATATATTTAGAACTTTGAATAATTGTGAAGTGTTTTTCTACCTCTGGCTGCTTTATTTCTTAATTACTAAAACATTGGGACAGAAAAATGTCAAGTTTTCAGTCTGTTAGCTATTTGTTATTATGAATTAAGAAATAAACTGTGGACAAAACAGAAAATCTCCAAACAGCTGTTTTAGAGGAAGGAAAGGCATGGAGCGGAACTGAAGTAAAGACTGGTAGTATTAACATATAGACTCAGCGTAATTGATGTTGTTGCTTGTTCTTATGCCATTAACTTTTTTTTGCTTTCATATATTGCACACCTTGCAGACTTACCAGATCAAGTTCTGAGGGTTTTCAAGGCAGATCAGCAAAGTCGCTACATCATGATCAGTAAGGATACAACAGCAAAAGAAGTGGTCATCCAGGCTATCAGAGAATTTGCTCTCACTGCAACCCCTGATGCGTATTCACTATGTGAAGTCTCTGTCACACCTGAGGGTGTAATCAAGCAGAGGAGGCTTCCTGATCAGTTATCCAAGCTTGCTGACAGGATACAGCTGAGTGGCAGGTGAGAGTGGACAATGTGAGCTAAAGCTGATGATTCCAGCTTCTTAAGTCAAAGCCCTGTTAATACCATTTTTTAATTACTAGTGTTCTATTTCTGTACGAGAAATCATTCCTAATGCAACTTCTAATTAATATCTAGGTCTGGTGAAATTCAATGTATTACTTAGACTGGTTCATTTCTGTAACTGTCAGTGTTTGAGTATGTTGTATCTAGTGTCTTTTTTAATTTTGTTTTTACAGATATTACCTGAAGAACAACATGGAAACGGAAACTCTTTGTTCAGATGAAGATGCTCAAGAGTTATTAAGGGAAAGTCAAATTTCCCTACTACAGCTCAGTACTGTCGAAGTGGCTACCCAGCTCTCCATGAGAAACTTTGAGCTATTCCGTAATATTGAACCCACTGAATACATTGATGACTTGTTTAAACTCAAATCAAAAACAGGTTGCACTAATCTAAAAAAGTTTGAGGAGATTATAAATCAAGAAACATTCTGGGTGGCTTCTGAGATTCTAAGAGAAACGAACCAGCTGAAAAGGATGAAAATCATTAAACATTTCATTAAGATAGCACTACACTGCAGAGAATGCAAGAACTTCAACTCAATGTTTGCAATCATCAGGTATTGACCCTTAATAATTTTACTTCTACCTAAAAAGCAATGTCTTGTATCAGTTTGGGGGCAAAAAAAAAAATTAAAAGGGTTTTCTTTTAGAGTTAACCAGTTAATACTGCTAACAGTAGCATGGAGGATGTTTTCCATTAATCTGAACTTGACGCTGGAATACTTGGAATGCTACTATTATATGTTTGAGGCAAGAAGTATGGGTGAACATGGAACTGGAGAAACTACTTCACTTTTTAAAAGCAAAGACGAGAAAAAAAACAAAACAGTTACATGAACACTGTCATAAATGAGTGAGCAAGTTTCTCAAAGAGAGTTCAGCTTTTTATACACAGTCCACAGTATCTTGAATTCATTGAGCCATGATGTGTTGCCTTTGCTTTTCTTTGTACTTAGCAGTTTCTGAGATGGAACTCTGGTAATAGTCAGTAACAGGCTACACTGTCATACAAGAAGTTGTAAATAAATCTTTTGATAAGAACAGAAAAATTATGGAAAATTGTAGGCAGAAAACTTTTCTTGGCTTTGGAACTAAAAGAAGAGTAGCAAACTCCGATGTGTGTGCTTATACACGTCTTTTTTTTTAAAGATTCATATTTCCTGTAGAATGTTCTAAGTTACGCAGAAAACCCAACCAAATAAGAGAAATCCTTAAATCTTGTCTCAAATGCAAAAGCTTGTGTAAGTTCCATTGAAATGGCAAGTTTATCACTGTCTCTGGCAAAACAGATTGAATGCGATACTTTTTCTGACAGTCACTGGTTTTGAATACTTATTCATTTGAATGTGGGAAATTCTGAAGACAAGGGCACAGACTGATAATCATTAAAATCTTGAGATTTAGCTCAGCTATTTCAGCTGACTGCAATGAGAAGTAAAAGCAGCCTGCCTGCTTCCAAAAACTTGAGTGAAGGAAAAATTCTAGATAAAAGAGTTTCCCATAGGTAGAAAATAACAGCAAGATGGCAGTGCCGTTAAGGGGAAAAAAAAAATGGGGCTTGTACCAGTTGCAGCTTCAGAAGAACATCAAATATAGAGTCTGTTACATCAATTTGATCTAGACAAAACTATGTCAGATGGATTATTGCAGCAAGAATGTGGGTCACTCTGTTCTTACCACCTAAACATTCTGTAGGTGGAAGATGGTTTGTCCATTAGTCTGGAAGTAAGTGGTGATCCTAAGGTACTTCTAGATTATGATACTGTTATCAAATTAAGAAACTGTTTCATTCCACCATGTACTGCAATGCTCTGTAGGGTTTAATTACTCATGCAAATGTTACTTTTATTGGTTTGTGGTTACATCATACAGGTATCTCTGGGTTTTATAGCTTTTAGTAAAATTATCTTAATTGTTTGTCAGTACACACTGGTATAAGGAAATTTTCATAATCTTTTATTGACATTTTTTTTCCTGTAATATTTTGGCTATATGGTACTTCAACCATACAAAATTCAACATGGTCTTTACTAGGATTTTTCAGGCTTTTTAAAAATTGTTCTTGAAATTTTTGTACTTTTTGTTTCAAGTGGCCTGAACTTGGCACCAGTTGCAAGGCTCAGAACTACTTGGGAAAAGCTTCCAAGCAAGTATGAAAAACTGTTTCAAGATCTACAGGACTTGTTTGATCCATCAAGGAATATGGCAAAATATCGTAATGTCCTTAACAGCCAAAACCTACAGCCCCCCATTATCCCTCTGTTTCCAGTTATCAAAAAAGACCTTACATTCCTGCATGAAGGTAAAAATAGAATTATATCATCTACTACTAGCTAATGAAAACCAACTTTGCTACTGAATAATTGATGTTTTTAATCTTTGGTTGTAGGAAATGATTCAAAAGTGGAGGGCTTGGTCAATTTTGAGAAGTTGAGAATGATTGCAAAGGAGATACGCCATGTTGGTCGCATGGCATCTGTGAACATGGATCCTGCTTTAATGTTTAGAACAAGGTATGTGCAGTGTATTAGGCAGATCTTGTCCCAGCTGAAAGAAGGCTAGGTGTCAGCAAGAAGTGCTTTTCAAAACCTCCTTGTATTGGAGCAGTATGAGCATTTTTTTTGCTGTTAACAATTTACCGAAGTTGTGTGTTACAGCAGAATGTGAGAAATCAGTAACTTCTGTGTTCACCAGTATAGATTTAAATGTTTTATATTGTTCCTTAGCTGTCAGTTACTTTGTAAAAATCAGATTCCATCAGTGGGAGGGAAAAGCTTGAACATTTATGTATTAGTCTGTCTGAAATGTTGGTGTACGCCAGCCTTATTTTTACAAGGAGTGGGAATGTATCTAAAACAGTATCTGCTAGTAGTGTTACAATATGTGGAGTGAGTGCTCTTTGGCTTGATGTCAGACCAGCTTATTGCATACTCTTTTTCTTAATTTGCACTGTAAGAGTTTGTAATACCTGGCTGTATGCCCAAATCAAGGCTCTTTTTAATGTTTGTGGGCTTCCAGAACTGCTTGTCCTGAGGTCTGGTCTATTTCTTTCTGTTATGGTCTTTCTCTGTCTTTTCTTAAACCCATGCTTTACTCTTCCTGGCTCTCACTTGCAGGAAGAAGAAATGGAGGAGTTTGGGGTAAGTGGTTGGAGACAACACACACAAACATTCATTCTTCCCTTATCATTTGCATTGTTTCCTACTTGCTATCCTTAATTTTCTGGTGTTTTTTACTGACAATATATTTTAATTTAGGAGTGCTTTTGAGGTTAAAACACAAAAGTTGTAAAGTATTTATAAGTGGGTGTAGATAGGAATGGAGTGTTCTCCCTCAACTCCAATTTGATTTGCCAAAGGAAGGGGCTCTCAGTAAAAGAGAAATTACAAAATGGCAAAGTTGCAACAGCTGAAAATGGCTATTAATGTATTTATACCAAAATACAAAACTTTAAAATTGCAGTATTTTCTAAACTAGCTTATTTTCATATTATCAGCCATCATTATTACTTAACAATTCAAGAACATTTCTTAGCTTTCATATAGATATATATATATACATTGAAATGTGCATTATATGTATTTCATCATGAACTAGCTGAGCATTTTATTTAAAAAAAAAACTGTCTTCAAGCTAGCAAGTTACAGGCAAGTTCTATTTTGTAAAACTGAGATGTACATTTTGTGTATTTTCTGATTCTAAAAAGTATTTAGGGAACTTTCAAAATGCCTCCTGTATATGCATTTGAGTTTGAATCTCAGCTATAGCCTTCTGTCAGCATTGCCTTACTGCATGAGCTTTTCCTAATGCTCCAGTCTTCTCAGTAGCTGACTTATGTGAGAGAGCTAGCTTGAATGCTTTTATAGATGTGTGAAGTGATATTGCCTAGTTGAACCAGAATAGGCGGAAATATTTGTGTCATTAAAATAGTGCCTGTAACACGTGAAAAAGATTTCCTGACCCTCATCTTCCTATCTGTTATAGCTGTTTGACTTACTGGAATGAGGCATGTGAGCTTTGATCATAGACTGACATTCATGCAATCTTTTGCACGTTTCATATTTATCAAATGATACCACGTTGGACTAAGTCATATTCTTCCCCTCTTTCCTCCATTTTCTTCCCCCTCCCTCAGGTCTCTCAGCCAGGGCAGTACTAATGCAGCTGTGCTGGATGTTGCACAAACAGGGGGTCATAAAAAGCGGGTCCGTCGCAGCTCCTTCCTTAATGCTAAAAAGCTGTATGAAGATGCTCAGATGGCACGCAAAGTAAAGCAATATCTCTCAAACTTGGATCTGGAAATGGATGAAGAGAGTCTCCAGACACTGTCTCTGCAGTGTGAGCCAGCCACCAATACATGTGAGCATAGACATTTGTTACAGATTTATAGTAAACTGTCATATAGACCTCTGTTTCATCTTCAGAGATTTAACTGGGAACACTAACTACACAATGAAGTTGGAAGATGGTATCTGGTCATTTCCAAGTACTGAACTTTGCACATTAATAATATAGAGATACAGCATTTATATAGGAGATAAGGCCTTCAGGTGATGTCTTTGTAATTGTCCATACTAAGGGTATGTAAGAGCCAACAGTTTCTTTACAGTTTTGGTGTACTCAGACTTCTCGTGTGAATAGGGTAAACCATCCTGTGTATCTTGGGTTTGAGAGGGAAGAGGATATTTCCTTGTATCCAGGTGTTTCAGAGACACCTGAATGGCAGTACGTGGTTACATCAGTGGGAGACATTATGCTGGTATCAGTTTCATTTTGATTTGAGGCAGTCTTAAGCCATTCCTTTAAGGTAGCAAAAAAATTAGTAATTATGTTCTAAACCAGTTTTGTTTCTTATGGTAGCCCAGGATAACTTTGGGTCATGTTTTGGATCGCTATAAAAAATTCATATATGTGAGTTATATTTTGAGAGTAAGTGTTCTTGGATAATGCACATATTTCAAATGGAGTTACATCTCAGCTTCTTTTCCTCTTTATCTTTTATCTCTAAAGGTATCCTACTGCACAAATTTTACACATATTTGAGCACTTCCTAATTATTAACTGGAGGGCTTAGCACTGCTCAGATTAAAATGCTCAGAATATTTTTAGCAAGTAGTGTAATTATGTGCTTTCTCCTGTTTCTTGAAAGTGCCAAAGAATACAGGGGACAAGAGATCTGGAAAATCTGAGACATCACCGGTGGCTCCCAGGGCAGGCATCCAGCAGAAAGTACAGCAACAACAGCAACATAAAGCAAACCAAGCATTGCAGGTCCCTGCTGTCTCTCTTTATCCCTCTCGCAAGAAAGTCCCAGTCAAAGACCTCCCACCATTTGGTAAGTGGAACAATGAAGTGTTTGGTTCAATACTGTAAGGTTTGTTTGCTTATGTCAGGGAGACTTTTTTAATCGTTGGGAATTTTCCTTTTGACTTCTGATCCCTAATGGTTTTTTTTTGGTTGTTGCTCAGTTGTCCTTCCAATCTGATTTTCAGGTCTGTGTCCCAGCATGTGTACATAACACAGATATATATATATATAGATATATATATATAAAATTAAAGAACTTCTTATGTGTAAGCACTTGAAGTACAATAATATTCTTAAATATATGTAGTGTAATTGGCCCTTCCTATTGTGTGATGGTAATTTCACAAGAGCTTAATTCTGATTTAACTTTTTATTAGCTTTAATTGTGCCCTGCTTAGACTGCATCTTTCATAGAATCACAGAACCATTTGGGTTGGAGAAGACCTTTAAGATCATCAGGTCCAGCCATTCTCTAACTCTACCAAGACTGGTACTAACCCATGTCCCTCAGCACCACATCTCTGCCTTTTTGAAACACCTCCAGGGATGGGGATTTAACCACCTCCCTGAGCAGCCTGTGACAGTCTTTGAGAACCGTTTCAGTGAAGTTTCTTCTAATGTCCAATCTGAAGCCACCCTGGTGCAACTGGAGGTGATTTTCTCATGTCTTATCAGTTGTTCCTGAGGAGAAGAGACCAACCCCCACCTGGTTCCAACTTCCTTTCAAGGAGCTGTAGAGAGCAATGAGGTCTCCCCTCAGCCTCCTCTTCTCCAGACTGAACACCCCCAGTTCCCTCAGCTGCCCCTGCCCAGTCCTGTTCTCCAGATCCTTGCCCAGCTTCATTGCCGTTCTCTGGACCTGCTCCAGCCCTTCAATGCCCTTCCTATAGTGAGGGGCTGAAAATTGAACCCAAGATCTGTTTTTGTGACCTCACCTGTGCCAAGAACTGCCCTGAGCCTCTATTCCTGACATGGGCTGATCCAGACCAGGATGCTGGTGGCCTTCTTGACCACCTGGGCATGCTGTCTTCAGCTGCTGTCAATCATTAGGCTGCTAGCAAAATATTAGAAGCAGCAAAATGAGCAAAAATAAATCAATATTTGTCTAGGTATTGTTGATTTTACCATTAAATTTTAATCCTAATAGGACTTTGAAGCTCCATAGGCCCTGTTTTTGCTCATGATTGGAAGTTTATGAAAACTGACTAGATTTTGTTGATGAAGCAGCTGTAAATTATTGATAGCATCATTGTGATCCAGCAGATCAAAGGTAACTTCTGTAGAGTGCTTGAAAATAACCTCTACCACAAACGTTGGCAAAACTGTCAGAGAAGCTCTGTTTTTGGTGTTAAGACTGTCCCAGCATGGATTTTTTGATGGGACTGGAAGAGAAAGGTGGATAAATACTGCCTGAGAAAAGCAGTTCTTGATGCCCTAGATATTTACATCATCTTCAGGATGTTTTTACCTCTGTAGTTTCCCAAAATAAGATGATGCAGAGAGAGTTCTCAAAAAGGATTTCAT
This sequence comes from Psilopogon haemacephalus, assembly GCA_013396835.1. Classification (NCBI taxonomy): domain Eukaryota; kingdom Metazoa; phylum Chordata; class Aves; order Piciformes; family Megalaimidae; genus Psilopogon; species Psilopogon haemacephalus. Next base: position 263,472 of record VWZI01013575.1, on the reverse strand, counting down.
CCGTTGTAAGCCAAATCTGCTTTCCAGCTTACTTTGACCTTCCAAGCTTCTCTGAATAGAAAACCAGAAGAGTTTCATTTCTTACTATATAAACTTCACTGAGAGTCATGTGTTTGCATCCAACATAATTTTAGTTCGTTTCTCAGTAACAATTCCTATGCATATCCTTGATTTGTAATGTTGTATAAGCAGTATTCTGCAAGGTAAAATGTGCATTGTCTATTTGTAACAGTTGGTTATGAATGTGAGATACTAATTTGAAAATTAATATAATTTATTAATTTTATTATTCAGAAATGTGCTACCAGCCAATATTTTTAATAATAATGGGTTCTTCGCAGAGTCATGAAAACATTATACAAAGGGAGATAAACAGGGAATCTGGAACACTTAAGACCATAGCTGGCAACAATATAACAAATATCAAACTTGTAACTGGAAAGGGATTTTCTGATTTCTTTGCACTTCTTTCTGCTAAGGTAGAAGGTACTCAGATTCACTTGAGAATTTACAGAATCTTGCTAGAGATTTGCCAAGAGGCTTTTGAGTGTTTACTCAAAAGTAGTCCCTCCAGATTTCCAGGGCTGCACTATAGCATCAGCTAATGCCCAAAGCACGTGAAGGGGGTTGCTGTCTGTGATTTCAGAGCTGTTAGAGACTTTTGAGCTCCCCCAAACTCTTTTCTCAGGAAGCTGGGGGTATAGCATAGTTTCTCACCTGGTTCCTCTTGAACTCCCAATAGCTGGATACTTGTAGAGGGGTAGACAGGATGCAGTGAGAAGGCAATTGCAAGAGCACACAGAAGAAAAACAATGGCGGTAGCAGCAGGCACAAAAACAATGGCAGGGCAGAGCATATAGAGAGAGCCTGGTGTTACCTGCTCATCTTCTCTTAGCAATGCATGCCCAAGGTAGGTTGACCTTTGGACATAGATCAGCCAGTCAGGATGGCACTTTGCCAATTCTGACCATATTAGGTGAAACCAGGGCTTTAGTTTTTCCTTCCTGTGGTTGCTCCTCCCAGCACAAAAGGTGAGGAAGCAGGGGAACATGTCTGGGCAAGCCTGGACATGTTTAGGCCTACTCAGACCCACCATGACTCTATTCTGTGACAAACTATATATTTTAGGTGGCAATAATGATAGACTGGCTGTGCCAATATACAGAAATGATGTGCTATACTTTAAATAGAAGTAGGTTTAACTATTTGGTTTTTTTTATGCTGTTGTCAGAAACTCACAAATAGGGAAAAAATAGTTTTCCTGCATAGTGTCTACTCTAGAAATGCATTGTGAAACAGGAAGATGTATTTATATTGCACTTTACATCTACCTATATTACTTTTTATTTGAAGGCATTAATTCCCCACAAGCTTTAAAGAAAATACTTTCATTATCTGAAGAAGGAAGCTTGGATCGTCACAAGAAACAATCTGAAGACACAGTCTCAAGTGCATCTTCACAGCTCTCTTCTCCTCCAACTTCACCACAGAGCTCTCCAAGAAAAGGTATTAGACCTTTTTCATCCTGTTTCCTGAAGGTCATAGACTTCTGGAAATTTCTGAGAAATAATTTAAATACTTGGGATAAACTATTGCTTCTATTTTTGTCACATATGGTCAGCAAGAGGCAGAAAGTATCGTGCAGAGTGTGATACAGGAAAGGATACCTGGGAACTAGATTTTAGGGATGCCTGGATGTCGTGGTTTTAAAGCTGACAGAATGAAGCTCTCAAATGAATTGGAGAAAGAACAGAATTATATTTTGGATAGAGAGATACATGAAGAAAATTACAAAAGCAGATACAGAAATCATAGCAAACTCCATGAATTTTCCCCCTAACCCAAAACTAAAATCTATAATCCTCAGTGCTCCAATCCTCACCCCTTCGATGCCTCTGCCATCCATAGGCCCCAAAACAGGCCTATTCCTTACATGTTTGTCCCGATAACACAGCTCCTGCCCAGGCACAGCTGGAGGGGGAGGAAAGGAGAGCAAGCTGGTCTTGCCATGAGCTTATAAAGAGATAGCAGAATTATGAGATTGAATAACCATTTTTTCTAGTCCCTAGAGAATTTTTAACCCTATAGTTCCCAACCTGGGATACTGGAAGACCTCTGTTTATCATCAAGCCAGGGAAGATAGCCTGATCTGATAGAGGATTCAGTGCAGTAAGTCACACTCGTGGCAATTGCTTCTGACAAAAATATTCCCATCGCTGCTGTGGAAGGATATGCAGATTGAAACATAGAATCATTGTGCAGCACTGTACGCACTGGCCTGTTAGAGAAGTTATTTGATGTGTCATACATCTGCAGGGATTATAACTTGTGTATGACAGGCAGGTTTAAGTTACTAGGCATTGAAATTGTTAATACACAACTGATTATTCAAATGATGTGTAGGGATATTCATGGAATGTTATTGCACACTGGAGCTTTCTTGACCGAGTATTTTTTTAAGGGACTTCATAGAGTTGATTCCTTGTAGAAGTAACTTACATGTCACTTTTTCTACTTTCTTATCAGATGGGTACTTAAGCCTTTTTCTTAATGTGGTAGCTGGCAGTCCAGTCAGTTGATGCTTTATGGCTTCAGACTAATAGGACCTAACCAGTTCCTTCTCTCTTTTTGAAAATGAGAATTGTAACAATTCACCAAGGGTCTCTTGATAGGTGGCCTTATAGAAGTAAAAGGGGGAAAAATAAACTTCTTAAGCAGAGATTTGAAAAGAGGAGAGATGAATATGGCAAGCACAAACATCCATCCAAAAACTCTTATTGAAGTGGTATTTACATAGGTCAGATGGAGGAAGTTGTCACATAAATGAAATAGCCTACAAGGCTTGAGGTGATATCCTATCTTCATGATGCCTGCCAAATGCTACATTAGCAAAGAATGAATTTATATAAATATGGTCAAGCCTGTGCATTTCTTAAAAATGTAATTGGTTTTCTGCACATGGCTCATAGTGGGAGAGGTACTTTATTTTTGCAAAAGTCAAATTATAAATATGATTGTAAATTAAAAAATTTAAATCCTTGAATAGATGTAGCATGAAATTAATTGTATGTCCTTTCACACAAAAATGGCAGAATTAATTTCATGTTCTCAGCAAGAGACTTAGGTCAGTTGAAGTGATCTTGAAACATATAGACTGAAAGCAAAAAAAATGAAACTGCAGTTACTGAAGGATGCATGCTGTTTAAGAATCTTTTCTTTAGCTGGCAAGAGCATTCAGGACGACTTTGTTTAATATTAAAAGAGAAGCCGAGTTTGCCTCTGTGACATGGTGTGCAATGCTTATCTGTCTGGTGATTTCACTGCTACTTTGAAATTCCAGTATAATTCTGGCAATGTATCCTATGTGGAATGTAATTAATTAGCCAAGTACCACAAAGAAAGCTTGAAAATCTCCTGCTCTCTCAGACAAGATATGTAATAAGCAGTCAGCCCAAACATCTGGGCTTTCTGTTTTATCTGCTGTTCATCTCTGTGAAGTGTAGCTTTGCAGAACAGAAAGCTGTGTGAAAGGGTCTCTTGGATTACTTTAAGAAGTAATTTTGTCAAGGATTTGTGTTTCATTCCAATCTTGGATACAGTATATATATAATAGCAGTGTTTTTGAGAAGCGAGATTTCATGATGCAAGGATACAACTATGTTGATGCCTTTGAAAATAATTTGGAGGAGGAGGGCAGAGAAGATGGAAGATGAACAGTTGGTTTCTAAATGATTAGTGTCCCCCCCCACAATCATAAACTTGTTAAAATGCAGAATACACAGTGTTACACAGGTCTGCTATGTATTGCTGTCTTTTGCAGTGTGGCTTCTGTGTAAATGTAATCATAGGTTTGATGTACTGTGATACAGCAGTATTGCAAACTGCTTGGTAATAACTGAGCAGCCTTCTTGGAGAGTCTGATTAATGTGACATTCTCTTTGCAGGCTATACTTTGGCTCCTAGCGGCACAGTGGATAACTTTTCAGATTCTGGTCACAGCGAAATTTCTTCCAGATCTAGTATTGTCAGCAATTCCTCTTTTGACTCTATGCCAGTCTCGCTGCATGATGAGAGGAGACAGAGGCATTCTGTCAGCATTGTGGAGACAAATCTTGGTGTGGGAAGGATTGATAGAAGAATCATGATTGAACCAGATCAATACAGCTTAGGGTAGGAATATTATTTGTGCTTACTTACACACTGTATGAAAGTATATAATGTATGTAGAACGTATATTTGTTCATCTAACTTTCCTACTCTCTCAAATTATTCCTTCCACCTCCCTTTAAAACTGCTATTTCAATGCAGTATTTTGTGGTACCGCTCCATTTTCTGACAAGAAAAGGTTTTGCACTCTTAAGTGTGTGATGAGGTTTACAGCAGTAAGACTTACCTCAGTAGAATTTATCATCTGAGGATTTAGTAGTGCTGTAGATTATCCTCTTTATAGCAGTGTCCTAGCTTGTTTTCTAGATAGGGAATTAACAGAATTAGATGAGAAATTACTTATATCATTATCCAGTGATCAAGCTGGGTACAGAAATAGCTAGTAATTTTCCGGTCTTTTTTGTAGAAAAGTGCATATTTATCTAACTCAAGCATATTTTACCCCAAATATGTCTTCTAGTCAACACTAACTGGAAGTTAAAATTCACATTAGGCTGCTGATTTTTAAAGTTAACTTACGTAATGACAAGGAAGCTAGTGCTGTGAGGAGTTCTCTAAATCTCTAGTGGCGAGTCCTGGCTTGAAAATAATAGATCTTATTTGCTTTTCTGAGCTGTTATTTGGGTTCTTCAGTCCTCTGAATTATTTCAGGCTTTTTAGTCCTCCAGGGTCTGTGGATGGCAGACTCATTACAAAACTGGTGTACTTCAGCTTTGGGAATCCCAGCCTATGGGAACTCATTAAATAGATGTCTTAAATATTTAGAAGAGCAGGGTTCCAGTCTGCATTGGAAGGTGCCCTGGAAGGACGAGTCTTAGGAGCACGGATAGCTGCTAAACAAAAGTGATGCTTCCATTTTCTTTGCTGCTGTGTAAGAAGTAGTGTCAGGTTTGCTTAGTCACTCAAAGGCTGCAGAGAACATACATGCTCTACAAAGTAGTGTGTTTCCAAAATCAAAGTTAAAATACATTTCTGCTTGTGAGAAATGTTGAAAGTTGGATTTAAGCGTTTCCTAAGCCAGAAAAGTATTATCCAAAAAGATGAAACTTAAACCTGAATATCTGCCACCTTCTGCTAAATCTGTTTCTGACTTTTGATCCTTTGGATGGAAAAGCAGTAGAAACTCTACCTATTGATCTCTTCCCCTTTGTGTATGTCCATATGGGTTGTCTGTCTTAAAGGGCTGCTGCAAAGTTAAGATTTTAGCTTTTGAAGTTACCCTGATGAAAATTAACACTTTACTGGAGTATCTGTTCAGTAATTTTTTGGGGCAATCTTTTTTTTTTTTTTAAGTTTGCTTTTTTTTGTTGGTTTTGGGGTTTGCTTTTTTTTGATTGCGTTTTTGTCATTAAGGATGAATGTGGAGGGAAACTGTTCTCAATTCAGTTAATTATTAATGCAAATAATTGGTAATATAAATTGCATCAAAACCTTCAGTCATAGTAACAGAATGATTTGGGGTGGAATGGACCTTTTGAAGGCCCCCTCAGTATGTTTGCTTTTCTCTTGATTGTTGAATTCTTCATGTGTTTTGTAAATGTACTCCCAATTCCAGTGATGGATCTGATTTATTTTTTTTTTTCCCCCTTCCTTTATCAATGTACATCTAGCTCATATGCACCACTGTCAGAGACCAGAGGCCTGTATGCTGGAGCAACTGTGCTTTCTTCTCCTAGTACAGAAGAACTGTCACAGGATCAGGGGGACAGAGCTTCACTTGATGCAGCTGACAGTGGCCGTGGTAGCTGGACTTCTTGTTCAAGTGGCTCTCATGACAACATACAAACAATACAGCACCAGAGAAGCTGGGAGACTCTGCCTTTTGGACATTCTCATTTTGATAGTTCAGGCGATGGGGCGGGACTGTGGGCCTCAGGCAGCCATATGGACCAGCTGATGTTCCCTGATCATGGCACAAAGTATGGCAGACAAAGTCAAGGTAGGGAGAACCTTGATCAAGCACAGTCCAGAGCAAGCTGGGCATCCTCAACAGGATACTGGGGAGAGGACTCAGAAGGTGATACAGGTACCATAAAGCGGAGGGGTGGAAAGGATATATCGATTGAAGCTGAAACAAGTAGCATAATATCTGTACCAGCAGAGGAGTCGAAGCCAGCCCCTGTGCCCACACATTTAGCAGTACCTTCAAGTAGTACAAAGGGGCTTATTGGTAAGTTAAGTTTTCTCTACCATGAAGTATTTTAATTCATTGGGTTATGGTTCTTTGTTGTAAAACTGCTTTTCTTTTGCCTACTGTGGGGTTTTTTGTTATTTTTAAAGCAAACCCATACATTTTTCAGTCTGTCAAATTTTCCCTCGCAAATTTGTTGCAAGGGAAAATATTACTGAGTGTTGATTCTCAGCTCTGGCAGCACCTTTGTATTTGAAGAGAGCCTGCCATATGTAAAAAAATAAATAGCTCAACTGCTGGACAGAGTTTTGAGAGGTAGAGCTGAAATACATCTATAATGATTCAACAGGAGAAAGATCAGAACATATAAATTACTATGAAGGTGTCACTGACAGATTTTAACATGTTGCTCATACTGTTCCTTCTATGCATCTCAGTTCTTGGGATATCCAAGACCTCTGAATTTTATTCCTTTCATTCCTCTTCACTTTGCCTTTCTTCAGGTTAATAGGAGGAACAATCTAACAGCTATTTTGTGCTGACACAGCTGAGAAGGTCTGTTAGATTGAGTTCATGCTGAGACCACTGTGATAAACTGTGTTTCCATTTTCTGCCCAAGTATATTGCTTAGTAATGGCCCATTGCCTCAAAGCCTGTGCCTGAACTATGAAGAGGAGTAAGTTGTTCAGTTCAGAACTCTTCAAGTTCAAATTCATGCCACTCTATTTTACTCTTTGATACTCTTGGTTTCCACCAGATTGTGAAGCAAGCATGCCTCCAAACTTGCTTCTCTAGACACTGCTTGCCACTCCATTTTTTAAAGACCTGGAAATTCAAACCATGCACTTCAGTACTGTTAACTAATTATTCTGCAAATGTAACTCTGCATATGGCTGTCCAACAGAAAGCACTATTTTCACGTGGTTCTTTTGCACTGAATAGATGTTTATCTCTTACAGTATTCAATAGACTTTTCCCACAGAATTTCTTCTGCATCACAGTTATTTTTTTTAAATCTTTGAGTAAAATTTCTCAGAAATTGCTTCATACTATTAAACAGTTTGTGCAACAAAAATACTTAGATTCAATTGGAAAATATTTGATTTTGTTATAATACCAATACTTTATTTCTAGGCTATAAAAACTCACATCCAAGTCACATTTTAAGCTTGTACTGCATTTCAGTCAAATTCACACTGTCTAATGCAAGGTGATGTCATCACCATTTGTGCAAGAATATAAAGTATATGGCAAGCTATGGGAAGTAAATTGTCAGTGGTTTTTCCTTCTGTGTTTGCTTTTGTACTGTAAATTAGGTAGCCATGTGTTAGCTCTAGACTCACAAAAAGTGTCAAAGTCCCAGATGATGTCTTCAGTTACATCACTCCAAAATTTGAGTGTCACGTCTATCTGCTGTTTGTCCTTAGAGGTTCTTAAAATTCTTAATCACTCTTTCCTCCCATGAAGTTTTTTGCAAGAGAGAACATTTTAAGAGTGCCCAGAGTTAAGCCTTTTTCAGGCAAACAATTATGCTTCAACTAGATCCACAAACTTGGCAGTGTTCTTTCCATCTCCTATATGTATGTTCTTGTGAACATACTTTCAGGTTTGAATTTTGCAGAAAACACAACCATGTGAGCAGCAGGTGGTATTGCATACAGAATCCCTTGCCTCTGCTAGATGCTAAAAACAAGTGATGACCTTTTAAGTAGAAAGCCTACCTTCATCATTAAGATAGTTTGTTTGAGGGGATACCCATACTGCTGATGTTTGTCACTTCTGTGGATTCTTTGGTCTTCCATGTTACTTTGATCAGTGTATGTTTTGTTGCATACAATTGGTAGAACAGCTTGGTTGCTAAGCTTGAACAAATTTCCCATATAATTTGGTGAATTTTATACTCAAAGGTTAGCTACATCCTGTTGTTGTGTATTCTGTACTTGAATGATTTATTTTTCAAGACTTTACTGTTTAATGTATATTAGGTAACATTTGTCCTTCAGATTTTCTTCTGGACTCTTAGGTTGGTTGATGTTTATTCAACTTTAACTGTTACTTTGGGCAGTTTTCCCTGTACTGTCCCTTGTGCTAATCTGTTGTTTGTTGATTTTTTTTCCTGCAGCACGAAAAGAAGGTCGATATAGGGAACCACCTCCAACTCCTCCTGGTTATGTAGGAATTCCTATTGCTGAGTTTGCAGAAGGTGGTTCACATCCAACCAGAAAGCCTCCAGATTACAACATAGCACTTCAGAGGTCTAGAATGGTGGCACGGACATGTGAGTCTCATGGGACATCTACTCCACAGCAGCAGTCGCATGGCCATTCAACTAGCAGGCCTGTGAACAAACCTCAGTGGCATAAACCAAATGAGTCAGATCCGCGTCTTGCTCACCATCCGTCTCAAGGGTTTTCCGCAGAGGAAGATGGTAAATTTCCCGTTGTTAGATTTTGAATGTGGTGCATGCGGAAATGATTGATGCTTTCACAGATAGAAAGCAAATTATGCAGATGTGTTCTGCCATAGAAATTCTTGCCATAATTTGAACTCTTTTCCATCTACCAAAACTTGGTATTTTATATCTTTTTGGAAGAGGAAGAATTTGATTAATCTTTAAAGAAAAAAGTTAAGATTTGGAATATTGGTCTTCCTGAACCTGGGACAGGTGAGCAGTTGCATTAGGCAACTTCACTGGAGGTGTCTGTGTTTGCCAGGTACAGCCTTGCCTGTCCTGAAATTTTTCAGTGTGCCTAATGTTTGATGCTACCACTGTACTTCAGTGGTCGCATAAGTATCCCAGTCTATGGAATACTTGCCTGTCTGCCCCACAGAGCAGCACTGGTCAGGTTTATTTGGATGGTCACTGCTGTTCTACCTGAAATTCTTACACTGTAGTCAGTGGGTCATCCACACCAACTGCTTCACATAATGAGGTCTAAATAAGCTTTCATGTGCATGGTGAACTCTGCAGTTGACTATGATGCCAAAAAAGGAAACAGAAAGTCTACCTTAACTGCATTGTCTGAAATTTTTAAGAATTACCATGACAGAAAATTGTTTTCTACCAGTGATGACTACAGTTGACTTACATTTTATGCAGTCAGTTTGAATAAATCATGGATACATTCGGGGAAAAATGTAAGAAGGCTTTATGAAGCTATTAGATATCCAGGAGTAGCTATTGTCTTCCCTGAGTTTAATAATGGCGACTAGCTCAGTTATAGCTGTTGTCTTATATTCTTTGAGAACAAAATTACATGAGACCCAAAATGTACAGATTTAGAATGTTTCAAAATACATACCTAATGCAACAAAATGGAAGGCTCATGAGCACAGTGTGTTGTTTCATTCAGTAGCAGTCATGTTCTGTATGAACTAAATTCTTTTTTTCCCTGTCCTGTTGTGTCTGCAGAAGATGAACAAGTCTCTGCTGTCTAAGACTTGGTCTTTTCTGGATCCAGAGTGAGCCACCTCACAGGAGAGCACAAGAAGACGTCCCTGGAATAGGAGCCTTGGAACTATAGTTAAAGGATGGTGGACCTATTTGCCTCCTTCCCTGCCTTAAAGCAGCATGGGGCTTCTTCCTCTGCCCCTCCCCTTCTGTCCCCTCTCCCTTTGCATGTGAAATACTGTGAAGAAATCGCCCTGGCACTTTTCAAACTGTGTTGCTTGAAATGCACAGTGCAGCAATCTCCAAGCTACCACTGTCGCTGTCTGCCACATCACACAGTATCATTCCAAATTCCAAGATCATCACATCAGGATGATTAACTCTGGCTGCACTTCCCAATGCCTGGAAGGGTTTTATTGTTTTGTTTTGTTGGTTTTTTTTAAATCTTCCATTTGGATTTTAATCACAGTCCTAGCACTTAGTCTCATTGGGGTAATGAGATAAGCTAGTTGTCAAATTACATTTGGCCTTTAACCTACAAAGAGAAAAATGCATTGAAGTCTTTCAAGGAGGCAGTGCTTATATGCTTGTTTACAATGCCTTTGTTACAGTTTTGTGTTTGCGTTTCAGAGATCAAATACTGCATCTGCTTGGTAATTACAGTATTATTTCAGACCTGTGAGTAGGGTTGCCAGCCTGAGCTCCTGAAAAGAGTAGTGCTGTTACGTGGCTGAGCAGGGCAGAAAGGAAGGCAGAGGTTATGGATTGCAGTCTTTCTTTGACTCATCTTGCTTCACTCTTATGTGCCCCACCCTGGAATCTTCAAAAGTTTGTAAACATTAGCATTAATGGCGTCCTCAGCTGAGTCTGGTGTAAATGCAGAAAGAGGTGCTTGCAACTGGCTGGTGATGGAAGAGGACACTGTGTGTCTCATACCTGTGCCTTGTGGAAAACAGGATGGCATACCACAAAAGAAAGTGTCCCATTCTAATGAGACAGACTGCAACCCCACCTTTAAGTTATATATTATTTTATTTTTTACTATATAGTGATATTAAAAGAAAAATTAACTGGATAATATTGCAGTGAAGGCAAGTTGGGATGTCACAGCTCATGTCAGCTGTTAACACTGATCTAATAACCTCTATCTATTGACTTTGGCATTAGGGTATAAACGAGCCTTTAAGTAATGAAAGATAACATATTTAGGTTTGCCAGCCTTTGCAATGCAGAAATAGTCACAACTGTTAATGGCTTCATGGAACACTGCATGTGTAGAGAAGGCCAATGTGTAGCAACCACCTGCTCACAGCTGCTATTAACCCTATAATGACTGAAATGACCCTCCCCTCTATTTTTATGTTGTTTTTTTGCACAGACTCCGGAGAAGTGAAGGCTGCCAATCCGAGTAGTACTCAAATGTGAGGAACTGCTGGTCTTGGATTTTATTTTTTTTTCCATTGAACTCAGCTGATCATATTGATCAGTAGATAAACGTAAATAGCTTCAACTTTTAAAGATCAAATTGCAGTGTTTTTTCACTGTATCAAAAAAATGTCAGTGCTTTATTTAATTCTCTCTCCTGTAATCATAGCTTTTGTCTATTTGCTTATATATCATGTTGTCAATTATGCATTTGTAATTTTACATGTAATATGCATTACTTGCCAGTTTTATTCTCAAGGCTATGGACCTCATGTGCATATAGAAATACAAAATCCTGGCTCTGTCACAAGTTGCACAAATGTTATATAAGCATTAAGTAATTGTAGACCATAGGACTGCTAATCTCAGTTCGCTCTGTGATGTCAAGTGCAGAATGTACAATTAACTGGTGATTTCCTCATACTTTTGATACTACTTGTACCTGTATGTCTTTTAGAAAGACATTGGTGGAGTCTGTATCCCTTTTGTATTTTTAATACAATAATTGTACATATTGGTTATATTTTTGTTGAAAATGGTAGAAATGTACTATGTTTATGCTTCTACATCCAGTTTGTATGAAGCTGGAAAATAAATAAATATAACATTAAGGAAGTCCATATTTATTCTTATGCATTTTACATGTTCCACATACTTGAAAAAATTTATGAAAAAATTTACTTCTCTGTGTATTGATATTAAAGGGACATTGCCAAGTGATGCGGGCAAACTACAAGTGTGGAGTTTTTCTTACTGTGCAGTTATGCTGCTGATAACTTTTGAAAAGTTTCGGGTGCATACTGGTGAATGCGAGTGCCTGAGATGATGTGTGGCCCCAGCAGAAACATTTGAAACATGAAACATATATAGGTTTGGGCCTATGTATATATAGAATGTAAACAGTTGTAAAGGAAAGCTGGTGTTGATTTTATTTTTTGAATGATGTGAAAGTAAGGAATAGATGTTTTAATGTTTGGGTTGGGGGAAGTATGCAAAGTGATCCTTTGAATTTCTACTGAAGATGGTATTTCAAGTAATAAAGATTGCCCAATAGAATCTCCAGTAATGAAAGTTGACATTGATTCAATGTCAAATCTGTAGGTTTTTGTTTTTTTTTCACCCCCAGAGGTTAAATTCATTAATTCATTATTTTCAGTATTATGCAGAAGATCGGGTTAAAATGTCATTGCTAAAGCCATTATCAGCTCTATCCTATTTATTTTTCAAATGATTGGCAGCTGTTTCCACATCTAAAATTAGTTCATTGCAAGGAGAAGTAATAAAGTGGCCTGTCTGGATTTCAGTCTCCCTAACATAACTCTGGGAATGTTCCCTGTTTAAAATGTAGTCATAAAGTTAAAAATCATTGAAAATATAGGACTAGTAAACAATGTATTTTAAGACCTGAAGTTTCTAGTGTTTTATGGAAAGAAATTGTGTACAGGATTTGTGTGTATGGGGAGTGGAATCTGTGGCTAATTAATACTTATTTGGCATATTTCCACAAGATGGAGAACTTGGAGAATTGGTTGTAATGTTACTAGAATGAATTTACATGTTTACATTATTCACTTGCACCTTTGTACTTCAAAAATACTAAAGATATGTTGTTAGGGAAAATTCCTCATGTTAGCATGTGAGGTATGTGAATTATTTGCACACTTGCCAATTTTTTTCAATATGTGTAATGTAGTATTAGGAAGCATTCTCTATCCTCCTGCTTATGCCTGTCTTCTGTGTTTAATATTTTTAGAGGCATCTTCAATGCCCATCATCCAATACACAAAGCTTAATTCATTGCAAATTGGGAGACAAAGGACACTTTACCCAACAAGCCATTCAGCAGAAGTAAAGGCCATGTTATGGCAGAACTTCTTTTGAAATAGATTTCAGTGTTGTTCTAGTACATGTAATATGAATTGTTTTAATTTGGTGTAGATGCAGCAAGATATGTACAAGTGAACTACCAGTTACTGGCATTTGGCTTTTCTATAACCAAAATTGAAAGGAACACTGAAATCTAAGGAATTTTTTTGTGTATGAAGAAATGTCATTCTATTATCTGTATTGTTTTATGACCTTTTTTAAACAGAAACTTTTTGAAAGGCTACTTCGTTATGCAGTATGTTACACTTGGGAGTCAGCCTTAAAAGTAGTAGCAGCTGAGGTATCGAAGGTATCACTTTAGTGGATTACCGTTGGCCATCTGGAGAAGAATGCATGCTATATATCTATAAATCTGAGACAAATGTTTGTTCAACCTAAAGTGGAGATCATTGTAGCTAATTTAAAACTAAGTAAAACCAAGAAACTCAGAATCCCTGTATTTGCCTCAAGACTAAGAGGAAGGAAATTGTCACAACTCTGTATCCCAAGCCAGCCCTGGGCAGCTGGGGATGTCATGCTGAGATTCAAAAATCCCCTTGAAGTTAATTAAAAGTGAACTGACACCAAAGGGCTGAGGAGTTTGGTTTATTAGAGCCAATGAAAACTCTCTAATGGAGCAGAGCAGAGGGAAAATAGGGAGAAAAAGGAGAGGGGCAAAAGAAAGAGTTAAGAGAAAAAGAGGTGAAAAGAAAGGTATCAGTACTTCCTGAAACTAATGATGTTTTCACAGGCATAGGCCAAGTTCTTGGTGGTGGGTGTATGCCCCAGCAGGGTCTTCTGCGATAGGTGCAACACACTGTCCCCAGAAGTTGTGGTTCTTTTATACCCTTCTGGCGGGGTCGGGAGGGGTGGAGGTGGGAGGCAGTCTCTAAATTACAAAGGGAGGTAGGTGTGCAAAAGTGAGATTGAGTGCTCCAGTGCAATGTCTGCCTTTGGCCTTTCTCTGGCACTGTTGCAGTGTTTTTAAAATAAGGAAAGAAGGGTTTCACACCTCCACAGGAATTACCTCTATTGGTTGTTAAGCCATTCTGCCAGGCCAGCAGCTTTCCTTGAGAGCTATTGAGGGATATCAAAGCCATCACCCTGTCTATTCAGACCAAGTATGTCATGCCTTGTTTTGAGAAAAGGTCACTGGGTTCTCACAGAAATGTAATAAATTTCCAGGCTTCCTGTCTCGTATGGATTGTGGAACAGTTGAGACAAAATATGTTCTGGAGAATGCAAAGAATGATTTTAATTACAAGTATTAATACTTAGGTGTTACTTCATATGTGATGAAACAGTAAGAATACTTTTCTGGACAAAGCTTTTGTAGCAGCAATGGTCTGTCTATCACACAAGTAATGCAGATCTAATGAGGAAAATAGGAATGTTGTTAAAATTACTGAAAATTTCCCCCTTAAGAGAAAGCAGCCATCCAAAATGATTAATATAATTTGGTCACTTATCTCTAGATTGTTCTATAAGTAAGCTTTACAGTCTTCTATCTAAAAATGCCACAATTTTAGAGAAGGCTGGGAGTGGAAAAAAAAATTATTACTAATGTAAGATGGAATTGGTTACTTTGTTTTCCATTGAAAATGTGGCAAATGAGAATTTATAGTTTTTATGAGAATGTGAAAAGCTTTGCCAGTCTCACTTGCTTACATCCAGAGACTATTTAGCAATGTGTAGAAACACCCCAGGTGCCGGAATATTAGCTGCTCTTCAGTTTAATAAATGGACATAATTTTAACACGGTAACAAACTAAGCTATAAACCTTGAAGGTATTCAGCTACTAGCAATCAACTGCATAATCTCAAACTATTCTCATTTGGTTTTCCTAGGATAAATGTATACAGTGATACTCCACATGCAGCTGCATTCTTTGTGGTTTCTGTCAAGACTCAAATTTATGCTAGCTAGAAGGGCTGGCTTCTGGTCTACCTTAGCCTTTTATTTAGTGGCACTCTGTCATAGCTTGATGTGCTCAGTCTTATCTTTCAATTTGGAAAATTTTTTTGATTTTTGGGTTTTTTTTAAATTTTATTTTACTTTTTTACTAATTTTACTAATGTCAGAAAGTAGGATAATTCCAGATGATCTCCAGAGGTCCCTTCCACCCCTCTCAGTCTGTGATTCTATTATTTTCTCTGCAGCACTGTGGCACTTGCTGATAATGATACTCTTTGCATATGGATGTATACAATACTTATATGTGTATATATATATACATATACAATTACATATATATATTAAAACCTTCATTAAATATTAATGCAGAATCCCCATTTATTATTAGCTAGGCGGCCTACACTGGAAAAGAAGCCAGTATAGTACAGCATTATTTAAATACGTTTGAGGGGTGCAGTTTGTCAGTCTTTTAGTCAGTGAAATTTACATTCAAGTTCATAATACCTTCCCAGTCATTGCCAAAGTATTTTGACATGGAGTTGTTAACTTCCAATACAGTTCCAGAAAAAAAAAAAAAAAGTGTTTTTTCCCCAGAGTCAGTAGCTGTGGCAGAGATAAATTGTTTGAGTGATATGGTCAATCTTTGTTGAGGCTTTTCTCATCACCAGAGAAATACTAGGGTTTCTAAGCTATTTTCTACCAAGCTTTGTGTAACAAATAAGGTCATCTGAACTGTGACTTACTAACAATGGGTAGTCCGTGTGGTCCACTATCACTTTGCGTCCTTGGCGTCTGTGGTCAGAGTCCAAGTGAAATATGAGAAATTGTACTGATGATAATAATTAACCTTCCAGCCTGAGGCCCTGCTTTTCAACATTGGAGTAGAACTGGTTATTCTGATGATAAGGTGCAAGGAATCCTCATATTGCCTTGCCACATATTTTTGGTGTTGATACAGACTTTTCTGCAGTTCTTGGTTGGAAAGCTGATCCGCAGCCTGAGTAGTCAAAAGATATTGAGCCTTCATGTGCTTTTTTTACACATGTATGTGATTCTTGCATTAAATATTCTTTAAGCTGAGTTGCTCTCTTCCTTCCCTTTACTTGTACATATGTCTTACAGTGGCCATACATTCTTCCTGTCTGTCTTGTCAGGATAAGTCAAAATTCAGTAGGACAGTAGAGGAGTGAAAACTTGTGTAATTACTCTACATCTTGTGCAGTCTGCTTTTTTGTTTGATTTGGTTGGTTGCCTTTTTTGTTAACACAGATATTCAAATTGCTGCTTGAAATGAAGCATAATCTTGATATTTTATCATGTCACAGACTACTGTGTTATTGCCTTCTCATACAATATTCTGGTCTATCAGTTGTCAAGATTATGTCATATAGTGGCCCTGATGACTCAGTTTGGTTTTGAGGTAGTTTTTCAGATGAAGAATCTTGATTTTTTTTTTTTTTTCTAGATGTCAAAACTGTCTTGAGTTCTGTCAATTTTCCTTTTCATGTCCATTATTCACAACATGAGACTATTGGTTTTTGCTGATTTTGCTAATCCTCTGAAGGATAGGGATTAGATTCTTCTGGCTACTCTAAAATTTTGGTTTGGTTTGTGTTGGGTTTTGTTATTCTGGAGCCTTGCCCTATATGTTTCTTGTGTTTGCTGATGACACGTTCTGGACAGCTTTTGTGTCTGGTGTTAACTGGAGAATTTTGCTCAGGCTGTGGTACTGCACTTTGAGAGAGTCTTCACCTTCTACACAGAAATAGAGTAGAAAAGAAAGCTTAAAGTGGTGTATGAAATACAGCTTCTGAGAAAAGTTGGAACTACAGGACTTTGCTGTCCCTGAGCATTGTGCTGTGTGAGCTGACTGGAGGTAGTAGCAGAGTGCAATTGTTTAAGTTGAAGAAACCTGAAAAATTAGATCCATCTATGATGGCCAAGCATAAAAGCTGATGAAGAATTTTGAATTTTTGTTTTATATTGAAATAATATTGGCAAAATCACCAAGCTTCCTGAAATTTTGTGTGCTGTGTCTTGGTACATGTGAAGTTCATTTGACAAGTCTGAAAAGCTCATAGGAAGAGTTCATTGAAATTCATTTTCATAAGGCTTACGTATTTATTGCTCTTGAATATGATTCAACAAATCATTCATGTTTAAGTGCTTTGTTGACTAAGAAAGGGTGTACTTATCTGCTTCTGCTCTTCTTAGCACATACATACTTTTCCTTCTTCTCATGCCTGTTGTTTTTACATGCACAATTCTCCCTCCCCATTAACCTCTTCCTGTTGCTTGTATTAGCTGCTTTCTCATGCAGCTTCTCTTTGCTCTTTTGTAGAACATAGTACCACCCATTTCCTTCCTCCCAAAGTGTGTTTTGTGTGCAGTCTTCCGAAACAATGGAAGAAGGTGGCACTTCAGTGCTCAGAAATCTTGAGCAGGGAGGGCAAATTCAGACTTTGATTCTTTTTCTGCATATACATAGCTCTTTTCTTAATTGTCTCCTGAAAGCTAGTTTGTCCAGGTTTCTAATGCAGTACCCTGTATATAGCTGTAGCATAGTGCTTACTTTATTGAATTGCAGAAGTTATGATCTGATGAATACTGACCCTTTCCTTTTATTTACTGAAGTCTTTGTCAAATGTGGCTTAGGACCTGTGGAGAGAGTTAGGGGGGAGGGGGCAAATAAGGGGAGGAGTGGTAGTTTCAGCCAGACCTTTCAAATCCAAGCAGTAATTGTATAAGCCCTAGGGGCCTGTTTTGTAATTATAAGGATCTAGTCTATCTATTTTTTTTAAGCCACATTTCTGATGTTTCTGATTAAGTTTGACTAATACATGTTCTCTATAAAACCCATATTTATTTCCAAAATAATGTTGTTAATGACTTGTGCAGGACTGAACTCTGTCCACATAGTCTAACCTTTGGAATGTCTCTATATTGGCATTTCCTATTCAAGCAACTGGCTTTCCAGAGTGGTGAGCATAGGTGATTCTTTTTGGTGTAGCTCTGTTTGAATATTTTTCACCAGTTACAGGAACTGGTATGTCACAACTTCATTTTTTGATCTTCTGTAAATCACTGAATACTGTTTGCAGTTCCTGTTTGCTTATTTTGTAGATATTCCTTGGGTTGAGTCAATTTGATACAACCTACTTCTTTTCTTGTGATGCATAAGTGGGATGTAGTGTTGCAGCTTCAGTTAGTATGGAGTAGTTTACAAATTCCTATAATTTTTGGATAGCTGAAGTAATGTCTTCAGACAGTTCCAGGGGTGAGGAAACGTCCTTTAGGTACAATTGTAGCAAATTTAAATTTGTTTCCCAGGTATTTCTGGCAGGCATTTGAAGGTCGTGGTTATAGCTTTCGTCATGTTATGTTTGCATTAAGGACATGAAATGTCATCACTTGTGGGCAAGGCTCGGCTTACAGACCTATTTGCACATCTGGTTGATAACTGTGAACAAATAGAACTTTCAAAATGGTAATCCATTTGCAGAGAATGGTTTTCTCTGCTCAGTCAAGTGATACTGTCTGTATCACTACCAGGATGAGTTGATATAATGTTTCTTTAAATTGCTTGGATCTGATGCAGACTTTATTTTGGTGCCTTTTTACAACTACTGTTCTGGGGTTTAAGTGTCTAATTTCATCAAATTTGCCTGTGTTTTCCAGGATTTGATTTTTCTTTGAGTGCAATCTTCCTGAGGTAGATGTTGCACATTCTGCATATTTTTAAAATCTTTGCAAATCTGTAAGATGCTGGCATGTCAAACTACATTATCTGATCTTTNTTTTTGGGGGGGGTGTTTAGTTAATTTTTTTTCTCACCTAACTACTGTTTGAGTTTTTTCCTTTTTGCTTTGAGGGTCTTTGAGATTTCAGAATTCATGTGATTTAACTGAAATCAGGAATAGGTGATGTTTTTGTAGTACCTGCAGCATTAGCCCATGTCTCTTTCTTAGTTGGGAACTTGTCCTTGTTTATAGCATTGTCCTAATGATCGTGTCTTCATAGTTTTAATAGCATTGGCTGAACTTTCACTTCTGCATAATGCTAAAGAAATTATTGCAGCTGAATGCATTTGCTTCATGCTGATGTGATGATATTCTGTTCCTTACTGGCATTGGGTGTTGCAAGCATCACAGTGTCTTTTTCTTGTTTTGAAGGTGCTGATGATATATATGCAAGATACACTTGATATACAAAATGGGTTTTTCATGGGCATGCTTTCATTTGCAAGAGTTAATATCTCTGGCCAATAACAGGACATTTTTTTTAAAAGGGTGTATGTCAGTATGCAGAGAGATGGCTGTGAAAGAAAATATTGATTTTTCCTTTGTCTTGAGAAGTCATAGCTTGTACTGTTGGAATTCTTAATGCAATGTGCAGTTTCTTACTATGTTTTCTCATGGCAGCTTTTACTGTAGTGTCTTGTTTGCTGATTATTTTCTTAAAAGAATCTTCCTTACTGTGCAGTGATACCAGTTATCCCGACAAGATGTTCCTAAAGGAAAAATTTTTGTCATTGAGAAGTACATACCTGCAACTCTTTCTGCTGCATATATCTACTAGGACTTCCTTAGCCCATATTTCCTGTCTGTTAAATGGAGAAGTGCATAACTACCTGGCTATGTAGTTGGCAATCTCAACACTTTATACTGTGGAGTGAAGAAAGATCCTCATTTCTATTAAGTGTAAAACCAATAATGCTATGCTGTTTGTTTTTTTATAACGATTTCTTTAAGCCAATGTTTTACTCCTTTCTTTAAGATGACCTACCTTTAATTCCCTGCTTTGTCTCCCTCATCTTGCATGCATATTGTACAGTATTTTAGTTTTCACACTGTTTCATTAATATGTACACCTGTATTTTGTTTTGTTGTAGTGAGTCATCCCAATGGCTATGTGATATGTCATATTTTTCCACAGCAGAGAGTCCCAGCTTAGTTCACTCTGGAGGAATTTGCACACTGTAGGTGAGAAGGTCCTGTCCTCAATCCTTTTGGGTGTTTGTGATGGTTGCCTATTGACAGGGATCACTACAAACCAGCATGAGCTTCTGAAGGTTTCTGATTCTCTAAAATTGTACATAAATAAGAGGTATGCAAATAAAATGAGAAGAAGGCAAATTGCTGGCCTGCCGGAAGCACTTATGTTCCCCCTTTGTCCAAAGGAGCTGTTTGACAGTAGCTCCTGTGGCATGATGGGCTGAAGGATCTCCTGTGAGCTATCCCACTTTCAGTGCCTTGCAGAATACCCGTGCCTGTTTTTCATCCTTGTTGGAGACAAGGATGTAAAGCCAACTTAGTCAAGTGATCAGTGGTGTCCTTTTGGTTACTCACCCAGGATTGTCAAGTAAATTGCTGTTGCTGCTGTTTGGGAGTTTGGGTTAATGCTTTATACATTACTTTATTGCTTTTCCTCTCCTCTCAGCTGTATATCTTGCAGCCTTTGTAAATTTAGCTTATATCATTACTTGTTTCACATATGAGCTTTCATTGCATTCTAACAGCACAATCTGCTATCATTCTGCTCTTTGCACAGTTTGCCTTTGCTTAGTACATCAAATTTGGATGTTTAATTTGGACTGGAGACACTTTGAGAGAGACAGTATGCATTTATAAAATATCAGTGGATGATTTGTTTCCCTATCTTTTTTTTTCTTCCTTGACGCATGCTTTGCATTGCCAATGTTAAAAAATCATCGTAATAATGAATAGCCCACTTCTCTGCAGATTTGTTAAATTACAGATAGGCACTTAAATTAAAAAAAAAAAAAAAAATCTGTTTGCTTGGTGAAGGTCACCTTTCACCTGAAATATTATTTTACAAATGAAATGTGCTGGGATTTTATAAACATGGAATTGGCCAGGTGTACCAAATCAATACCTTCCACAAATCTGCTAAAAATATATACTTAAATAATACTGCATGTTGATGACATAGCGTTTGTTCATATTACAATGAATAGGGATTTTCAGAGATGAGAGTTCAGTTAAATTTGTTGACCTCTTCATCCACACTTAGGGAAGAAAAATAGTGTTGGAATGGCTTAAGATTGATATTGTTATAGTGGTGAAGAGAACACGAACACCTGTAACACTTATTTCAGTTTTCATTTTTACCTGTCACAATGACCTTAGTAGCACTTTTTTTTTTTGTTTGATTTGGGCTTTTTGTTTGTTCATGGTGGTTTTTGTTTTTGGTGTGTGTTTGAGTTTGTTGTTGGTGTGTTGGTTTGTTTTGTTTTTTTTTTTACAAAATGGCATGTTTCATTCCAACAAATGGTCATCATACTGTTCCGACTTCTCAATAACCTTTTAGGTATACTCACATTCTAGCCAAATCACAAATGTGCACAGCATTGGTAATGAACATAAAACAATCTTAATGCACTTAGTTCTGCAAGTTGGAGTGGCACCAATTGTTTCACTGGAAATTAAACTAGACTTGAAGGGGAAGTGGGATGATATCAGACTTGTCTGTGGCAAGCTATAGGGTGACATGCCAAGGTTAGAGAGATGGAGTACTAGTTAGTGTCTTCAGTCTGTTGCTCTGAGATGTACTGAGTACACTGCAGCAGACTTGAAATATTACGGAGATGAGCCAGGGGGCTCCTGGATAATATCAGCCAGTAGGGAAAACACCAGTGAGAAAGGAGGTGTGGAGGCATTGCCCTCTACATCAAGTAATGGATAGAATGTGAAGTGCTGTCTCTGAAAAACAGCCATGAGCAGGCTGAAAGCTTATGGTTAAGGATTAGAGACTGAGTCAACAAAAAGAGCCTTGTGGTTGCTGTCTACTACAGACTGCCAGGTCAGAAGGAGTCTATTGACAAAAATCTTCTAAAGTCCAGCTGCAGGAAGCTTTGTGTTCACAGGCTCTAGTCCTGCTGGTGGCCTTCAGTCACCTTGACATTTGCGGGAAAAGTAGCAGGTTGAGCTGCAGGCAAGCTGTGAGACTGCTGGAATGCATTGAGAATAACTTCAGCCAGATGATGGACAACTCTTTCAGTGAAGAGCTGATGGCCACCAATGTTAGCAAGCTCATCTGTGACATTAAGATCAGAGGCAGTGTAGGCTACAATGATCATGCATGGATGGAGTTCACAGTACTGAGGCACATGGGTTAAGTGAGGAGTCAAGTTAGATCCCTGGGTTTTAGGAAACAAAAATTCCAGCTGTTCAAGGAGATAGTCAATGGGATGCCCATGGGAAACAGCCATCAGTGACAAGGAAGTGGAACAGAATTGCTCCTTGCTGTAGCTAAACATTTCTTCGCAATGCTTCAAAGTGAGAAGTATTGAGATGACAAGTGAATGCTAGACTTGTTCCAGCACCAAGTAAGTCCTGGCACATCTCAGAAACAGGCAGTGCAGAATGGCACCTGGGGCAACATTTGCTGCCCTGCTCCAGGGATGTGGCAGCCCAAAGTACCAAACCTTAAACCTCTCCTGCCTACCTCTGGCACAGAATTTGGTCTGAAACGTCCAAGCTGAGGCTAAATTAGCTTCAGAGAGCTGCCAGAGCTTTTGGTAGCTCTGCTCTGACCTCTGCCACCTCTGTCTTCAGTTGGGGCTTAGTGGCTGGAGAGCAGCCAAGCAAAGAGGGACCTGGGGGTACTGTTTGACAGCAGACTGAACATGAGCCAGCAGTGTGCCCAGGTAGCCAAGAAGGCCAATGGCATCCTGGCCTGTATCAGGAACAGTGTGACCAGCATGACCAAGGAGGTCATTCTGCTTCTATACTCAGCACTGGTTAGGCCACACCATGAGTACTGTGTCCAGTTCTGGGCCCTTCAATTTAAGAAAGATGTTGAGGTGCTTGAATGTGTCCAGAGAAGGGCACCAAGGCTGGTGAGGGGGCTGGAGCACAGCCCTGTGAGGGAGCTGAGGGGTATTCAGCCTGGAGAAGAGGAGGCTTGAGGGAGACCTTACTCTCTACAACTACCTGAAAGGAGGTTGTAGCCAGGTGGGAGTTGGTCTCTTCTCCCAAGCACCCAGTGACAGAACAAGTGGACACAGTCTTAAACTGCAACAGGGCAGTTTCATGCTGGATGTTAGGAAGAAGTTCTTCACAGGAAGAGTGATTAGCATTGGAATGGGCTGCCCAGGGAGGTGGTGGAAGCACCATCCCTGGAGGTGTTTAAAAGGAGAATGGATGAGGCACTTAGTGCCGTGGTTTAGTTAATTAGGCGTTAGGTGATAGGTTGGACTTGATGATCTTGAAGGTCTTTCCCAAACTGATTTCCTGAATTGTCAGATCTTTGAGAATACTTTCCATAGAGCACAAAAGCTCTTGGTCTTTGTGTAAGAAATCAGGAAAGAAAGGAAACAAACTAGCACACATAAGTCAAGACCTCCTGGTGAAACTAAAGGGCAAGAAGGAAATGCATAAGCAGTGGAAACTGGGACAGGTATTCTGGGAGGATTATAGGGACACTGCACAGTTGTGTAGGAACAGCATCAAGAATGCCAAGGCACAGCTGTAGCTGAATTTGACAAGGAATGCAAAAAATAATAAGTGCTTCCAGAGGTACATCAGCTATAAAATTAAGGTCAAAGAAAGTGTACCTATCCTGACGAGCATGACTGGAAAGCTAGAAACATTGGACAAGGAGAAGGTGGAGGTACTCAACAACCTTTATGTCTCATTTGCAACCTCTATTCCTACACCCATTCATTGTGTAGTCTGCAAGATGGGAATTATTGTGTCCAAATACTGCAATGCGTTTGAACAGGGGCATGCTAATATTGTATTATACAGATGATGTAGGTGCACAGAGGTATAGTAGATAAGGAGGAAAGCAGTGGGAAGAACTACTGTTCTGCAGAACTTGCAGCTTAAGGGCTTGGCACCTAGCTTTACATGGACTTCTCTGTTTCAGGGGGATCACACGTTTCAAAGCTAATCTGTGACATGCTTTTCTTAGTGCCCTTTGTATGAGGAAATGCTGAGCAATGATTCTCTGAGTGTGCTAGAGACCTCCTGTGCCGACTGTGTGGTACTGCATTTGTTTTGGGAGGCCTGAAAAAGCTCATATTCATTTTTCTGCTTGTGAAATTGTTGCACATTTCTGCATAAAACATCCTGAGATGGTTTCTTAACGTCTGTCTGTCTTTGTCTGTGCATCTTATCCTAAAGATACTGATGTAAAGTCCCTTGATTTTTGAAGCAACAATTTTGTAAAGAAAATTGAACTGCCTCCTAATGTAGTAACAGAATCAAAGGAGCAGCTGGATTTTAGAAAATTTTATTCTATCTCTAGATTGTAACCATATGGAAGAGATACAAATTATTGTAGAGTAAATTTCAGAGAAGGTGGAATTGCGGGGGATTTAATTGGTGCATTGGTTTATTTTAATCTTTGTTGGGCTATTTTTCTATGAGTATATGGTGAACGTGGCTCAGCCTTGAGTTCTGACTGGTTAGCTCATCCAGAATGGATGAAAGAGTTGAGAATGTGATGCTCTAAACCATATGACACTACTTAAATTGTTAAGTAAAGAAGCAGCTTCTTTAATATTCCATTTAGACTAGTTTGCCTTCAAGCCTAAGTTTTCAGAGCACATGTATTGTTTGTTTAGAGATTGTTACTCTGAAAGTGAAGCCTGTGACCTGAGTGAATGAAATTGCTTTTCAAGGGTTTATGAAATCTCTCAGTGTCCAAACTTTATTGCATCAAATGTACTCCTATCACAGGAAAATAGTCACTAGCTAATAAGTAATCTCTAGAAATGAAGTATCTTTCTGGAATGAAATATTGCTCTCTCTGAACTTAATTTCAGTTACATTAACTTTCCCTTGTAAATTCATCAACATACAACTGCAGGCCATGGGCAGTCTGAACTGTTCAGTCATGGTAGGCATCTATGTTGGGTGCTGTTACTGCACCGGTATCAAAAGACAGCCTTAGAAATGGGACAGCAGCTGAAGAGTAAGAAACACAGTACTTAATTGTCTTACTTGGCTTTAAAATCCTTGCTTCCTTCATGGATTTCCTGACATTTTAAGTCAAATAATCATTCTCCTACATTTTTCTATACATCAGAAAAACACTAGTTACACATCTCATGGATACTGTCATATTTCCAAGAGATGAGAGTTATATGTGAATACAATATAATGTAGAAAATTTAGGTTATTCAGAATGTAGAATAGAGCCTTAAATGTATCATGAGGGTTATCAAAATTTATGGATTTTCTTAAGTAATAACTTAATGCCTGGGGAAGGGGTTGCATTCTGCAAAATGTGCTGTTAAGCAAGTTTCACACTGCTTTATTATAACATGAGAAATAGGAAGCAAAAATCTGGGCACTGGAGCTTCTTGGAGAAAACATGCATCAAATGCTATGAGCCTTGCTTAGAAAAACAAAATCGTGCAAGCTGGCAGCAGGTGACTTTTTTCTCACTTGACCTATCAGCAACAAGTGTGTCACTAAATGTTTCTTGGTGGTCAGTAGGCCATCTTGGATGAGAGCTGGCATGCAGGCATTTGGCAAACAGGCCAATGTTCCCACTAGATTTGTTCCAAGCTGCCTTTCCACTTGACTACTCAGTCATTACCTTTAAAAGTAAATGCTTCTTTGCAAATGCTTTTCAGTAGTGGGAGGCAGATATGAATAGTGGCCTGTTAAATGTTGCCAATAGCAAGACAAAAACTACCATCAGATATGGCTAAACAGACAGCTTCAAAATCTGTCAAAAAAACCTACAACAGCTCCAAAGATCTCAAAATCATGTGTAAATACTACACAGCGGAATGACTTTTGGAAAGCCTAGAGAAGAAGCAAGTTCAGTTCATGGGAGATTTAAACAAAAAACTTGTTTAAATTGTTTGCATTCACACTCATTGCTGAACATAGATCTTCCTCTAAGCTACCTGACATTTGGAATGGTTTCCTGCGGTTCTCCTTGCCAACTTCTTGTGCGTGATGTTAAGCTTTGCCTGTGTGTTATGTGTTCTTGCCTGCAAAAACTGTCCAGTATTTTCAAGAAATAGCTTGCCTAAATTTTCACAAAATTGCAGAATCCTTGAGGTTGGGAGGCACCTCTGCAGGTCTTTGGTCAAATTCACCTGCTCAACTCAGGCTGTCTACAGTGAGCTGTCTAGCACCATGCCCAGATTGCTTTCTAATATTTCCAAAGAGAAAGATTCTACCACCTCTTTTGGCAATCTTTGCCAGTGGTCAGTCAATAAAAATAATTTCCTTCTCTTCAAATGGAGCCTCATGTGCTTAATTTTTGGCCTCTAGTCCTGTCACTTGGCACCATAGAAAAGAGCCTGATTCTGTCATATTTATACTCTTGCTCCAGGTATTTGTACACATAAATAATGTCTACCCTGAAGCCTTCTCTCCTCTAGGCTGAACACAGAATCATAGAAGTCACAGCTCTCTCAGCCTTTCCTCGTGGGAAAGATATTCTTGTCCCTTAATCATGTTACTTTTCTTCATATCTCCACATCTTTCTTGCACTGGGGACATAGAACACCAGGTGTGGTCTCATCAGTGCTGCGCAGAAGGGAAGAATGAACTCCCTTGTCCTGCTAACAATACTCTTTCTAAGGCAGCCCAAGAATCAGTTCTCTAACTTGGTATCCATCAGGCATCCCAGGTCTTTCTGCAAAGCCACTTCCCACCTGAAGAGCGCCAAGCATGTAATGGTGCATGGTGGTGTTTATCCACAGGTACAGGACTTTGCACTTACCCTTACTGAAATTCATGAGGTTCCTGGCAGCCTATTTTTGTAGCCTATTTAAGGAGGGACCTGTTAAGATCCCTTTGGATGGCGGTATTGGATGGCAGGTCCTGCTGGCTTAGCAGCCACCTCTCCGTTCTGTGCCATCAGCAGACTTGCTGAGGATGCACTCTGCCCCATCATCCATGCCATAAATGAAGATGTTGAACAGGACTGGACCTAGTGCTGACCTCTGGAGTACACTGTTAATTACTAGTCTTCCACTGGTTTCCACTTTATGGACCAGGATATTCAGCCAAGTTTTCAATTGTCCTCATTTCTTACCCAGTCCATGTTTCAAGGGGAAAGTTTTGTGGGTAGGTGTCAAAAGCCTTGCTGAAGTCCAAGTAAACAATGCTCACTGCTTTCCCCTCATCTATTAGTCTAGTCATTTCATGGTAGAAGTTTATCGGATTGGTCAAGTATTACTTACCCTGGGTGAAAACATGCTGGCTATTGTTCACTTTCTTGTCTTTCATATGCCTGGAATTGTTTTCTAGGATTAGTTGCTTCATCATATTCTTAGGGACTGAGGTGAGACTGACTAGCCTGTAGTTCCCCGTGTCCTTTTTCTTGATGACAAATGGGACATTTGCTTTCTTCCAGTCTCTGGACACTTCCCCCAACTGCCATGATCAAAGATTATCAGAAGTGGATGCACAATGACATTTGCTTTTTCCCTCAGCACTTGTGGATGCATCCCATCAGGTTCTATGGACTTACATAAATGCAGCTTAAGTAT
This sequence comes from Psilopogon haemacephalus, assembly GCA_013396835.1. Taxonomy (NCBI): domain Eukaryota; kingdom Metazoa; phylum Chordata; class Aves; order Piciformes; family Megalaimidae; genus Psilopogon; species Psilopogon haemacephalus. The sequence continues at coordinate 236,090 of VWZI01013575.1, read as the reverse complement.
TCCCTGACCTGATCCTCTTCTACTCAAGGTGTACATATTCCTTGTTCCAGACTTTTCTCATGCTCTCTGTGACCTGGGATTCCTGAAGGCCAGGCTTGCTAGGGGAGGCTGAGGTACCAAATACCACCTTCACCTCAGCCTTTCATTTGGTACCTCAGTCTCCACCACGTCCTATGTTACCACAGTCTTGTTTCACTCATCAGTGGGCCCACATTTTCCCACATGTGCAAGTGTAATCAAGCTCCTAAACATGGTTGATAGGCAATATATACAGAGAATTTATGTATGAAACAATGTACTCTATTAAACATAAGTGCCTTGCTGCAAGCATTTTTATAAGCAAAACTCTCTCCTGTTACTGTATTAGCATAAAGGCCTTATTACAAGAGAAACCATCTCTTCTGTTTCACAATCTGTTACATTATAATTGTGTTCTACATGCTGTTAGTGCTGTTGGGGATAGATGCAGCTGGTACTTACTATCTCAACAGATTCATTGTATTATAGGAATCTTTATGTACTTCTCTCTCTTGGCTATAAGCTACTTTAAGAATAGAAAAATATAGTCTGTTTTAGCAAGATAGCTATCCACTAAAGTGGATTTTTTTTTTGTTTGTTTTTTAAATCTGAATTTTTCTCCTCATTGGTGGTATTAGGATTTATTCAAGAATTTTATTAGCATACATTTTCTTTGAATTGTGAACTGGTAATTGCTTAGACATACACCCAAGGAATAGATTTGTAGAATGTTGGCTAAATGTCTTGTGTCTTCAGTACACACTCATGTGCACAGCTTGTGATGTATACGGGGAAGATAAAAATGAGTGCAGTTGTAAAACTGCCACATGTAGGGCTAAGAAGAATGCTCTAATTCTGTTTCAAAGTGCTCTGTGTTAGCAGATTCATTCACAGGCCTAAGAAAGCTTCCGTCATCAATATGCTGTCTATAGCCATCTTCTTAATATTGGGTAGAATAATAATATAATTTCAACCCTCAAATATGAAAGTATTAAATAATTGGAAAGATATTAGTCTATTTTGAGAACACAGTTCTTTGCTCAAGTGGCACTTCCAAAATAGGGCTTAAAACAGCGTACTCTTTCTACAGAGTTATTAGGTATTTTAAATGAAAAATATTTGAGTCTGAGTTCCTTTTCTTCATTAGCAAAATTATCTTTCTCTGCTTTTTTTTTTTTTTTCTCTATATGTCCCCCTTTGCCAGCCCCAATGTGCAGTTTAAGTGTTACTGAAGCCAAACTGCCTTTGAAAAAGGCAATGCCATCTTTTGCAAGTGGTTTCCAACTTCTGTTAGCACAGGCATTTGATATGCCAGATGCTGAAACTGATATGGCTGGAAACAACTTCAGGAGGAAAAATGTAGCTGGATCAACTTCCCATACTGAGTGGTGACAAAGAAGAAAAAGCAACATATAGCCAGAAAGGGGAGCAGAACAAATCAGAATCATTCCATTTGACAGCTGCAGCCTTTGCTCATCTAATTCCTTGTCTTCCTATCTTCTATTACTTTTGTATGGTTCTGGCTGATTCCTTCATTCATTCTGATACCTTGTGTAGTTTTCTTCCCAGGCAGTCAACACAGCCAGGTTTGCAGGAGAATGTAGAATTCTGTCTGTATTAGAGTTTGTTTGTTTGTCTTTTAGAACATTAATTTAGATGATGCCATGTTCAGACTGCAGCTAAGCCATATATTACAATAGGTTTTTCTATAAATAATGTGACACTGCAAGTGGCTCTTCAAAGAAAGATGAGAGGAGGACATTTTGTTGTTGGAGGCTTCAGAAGGTTAAACACAATATTTACCTTCTCCATTTAAACATTAAATGTAAATTCAAGTGACATGCAGACATCAGTTACTTTCCTTGTATTTTAGCTTTCCTTGTATTTTACTTAAGCTCTCTGTGTGTGCATATGACAACATAGTCTATTCCATGCATGCATTTATGAAAAAAACTTCAGTGAATTTGTGATTCCATCTGTGGCATTTCTTTTTGGCATAAGCTGAAGTTCTGTTTTTGATGCCAAGGCAAGTAGCCCATCTTCCTTTCAGCAATGAGGAATTCCTGGTACAACTTACATGAGAACCTGAAGGGGGTGAGCAAATGTCTCATGAATGTAACTCTCTACTGATTGAAGTAACACAGATTGCAGGATGAAAATAATGCTGAATTTAAATAAACTCCCCCACCCCAAACCCAGAAACAACCCAACCAAACACAAAACCCCCAAATCAAACTCAACCCCTCTGCACCCCCCCAAACAAAACAAACAAACAAACCAATCCCACCGAAAAACCCCAACTCCCCCTACAAACCCTCCAAAACCAAGCCTATAACCAACAGACCCCAAACACCCCACCATGAGCCACTGACCTCAAACTCTAGTGATTTCTTGGTCAGTCATAAAAATAAAAATAATTATTGTTTAAGTAGGTTTCTAAATAAGTTTATGATCTGTGCATTAAAAAGAGCAATTGCATTTTTAACAGATTAAATATGTTGAAAGATGTTCTTGTTTTCCATCTTGATTTAGAAATACTTAAATGTGCCGATTGAAGAGTGTAAATATTTCTTTGATCAGTTTACAGCATAATTCAGTTCTCAATCTCAGGTTTTGTAACCACAGAATAACGGAATGGTAGGGGTTGGAAGGGACATCTAGAGATGCATGCCTGGATCAAGATGCACAGGAAAGCATCCAGGTGGGTTTATAAAATCTTCAGAGAATGATACTCCACAACCTCTCTAGGCAGCTTGTTTCCACCCTCAAAGTACAGAATTTTCTCCTCAAATTCAAGTTGAAACTTTCTGTGCTCTAGTTAGGACATAGGGGAATGGGTACAATCAGTGCCCACCTCTGAGAAGAGCCTAGCCCCATTCTCATTACCTCCAGTCTTTAGATATTTATAAGTACTTATAAAATCCCCTCCCAATCTTCTCTTCCCCAAGGTAAAGAGCCCCAGGTCTTTCAACTTCTCTTTGTAAGAGGGACACTTGAGTCCCCTAATCATCCTTATGACCTTCCACTGGACTCTTTCCAGTAGTTTCCTGTTTTTCTTGAACTGAGAAGCCCAGAACTGGACACAATACTTCAAGTGGAGTCTCACCAGGGAAGAGTAGAGGGGGAGGAGACCCTTCCTTAATGTACTGGCTCACTTTTAAGGCCAGTTAATATAATGTTAACAATTGTACTTGGAATGTAAAGATTAATATTTGTACTATGAACAGAGCTAGAACTCGAGTCTGAAAAATTTATGTGGAAACAGTTCTGGAACATTGTTTTCTATTTTTCCCTTTTTTTTCGTGGGTTTTTTGTTTTTTTTTTTTTTTTTTTTTTTTTTTGGTGGGTGTGTTTTTNTTTTTTTTTTTTTTTTTTTTGTTGGTTGGTTGTTTTGTGGTTTTTTTTTTTTGTGGGGGGTTTTTTGGGTTTTTTTTGATTGGTTGGTTGGTTTTTTTTACCCAAGTGGGGCTGGGAGTGCTTTTTTTTGCTTTCAGAATCTGAAGTATAATGACATGCTATAGGAACGTGATAATGATAATGTAGAAAGCTCTTTTGGTTTAGTTTCTCGGAGGCGTTTGTGATTTTCTTTTCTGGTTGCTTTTAAACATCTCCTTTGTCTTGAGAGTACTAGTGGTTAACGGTCTCCCCAAAGTGGTGGCTTGCAGTTACTGCAGATTTGCTGCTTTTACATAAGGAAATCGGTGCAGCTGACAAATTCACACGCGGAGTGTGCTGTAATCGACTGTAGTTTAAGGACTGCTGCTTGCATGATCTAAAACCTCTTTCTGTAAGAATTCAGATGCACAGTTAATAACAATAAATCACACACTAAACAGCTTACACCTGGGAACTGCTCTAGGGGCATCATGAGGGATATAGTGAAGTAGCTAGCAGCATTTTAGCTCCTTTCGCGTTTTGTGATCTGTATTGCCTAATGGGGTGATAGTTTCACATCCTGCACAGAGGTGGTTTCTGTGTATTATGCAGTTTTACTGAAAAATAATGACATAAGTAAACTCCAAATAGTAAACTGGTAAGATAGATTATTATTATTGTTAATTTTTTTTTAACAGACTTATTGCCTGCATCTGCTCTCCATTAGACAACTGATTTAAACCTCAGTATTCTATGATGTAGGTGTAGGTGACTACCTTTTAGATGTCTACATCTTCCAGATCCAGGGACTATTCACAAAGTCTTGTAATGGCAGGACGAGGGGTAATGGGTTTAAACTGGCAGAGGGGAGACTTAAACGGGGTGTTAGGAGGAAGTTCTTCACAGTGAGGGTAGTGAGACACTGGAACAGGTTGCCCAGGGAGGTTGTGGCTGCTCCCTTCCTGGAGGTGTTCAAGACCAGGCTGGACGAGGCCTTGAGCATCCTGATCTTGCTGTTTGTGCTTAGTTCAGCTATGCATGCATCAGTATTTATTGGATGTGCCATAGGGTATCCCATCTGGTCTCCAATGTGTGCTAAGTGTCTGACACTGAAGTGAGAATGTGTAAGCTATCCTTGGATACAAGGTAATGGCAACTAAATGGAGTTCTAAAAAAATATGCATTCAAAGTAACTATCTCAAATACTAGCTGTTCAGTGACATGGATCTCTTTCTTAATCTTTCCTAGAGATTTTCATATCAGCCAAGAAACCTTTCCTGAATATTTGTTGTTGCTTTTGTTTTCATTACGTTATTCTGATATTTTAAACCAAGTTTTTATTTTACAGTACTGAAATATTGGATGCTTTGTTTTTTGTGATGTTGCAACACTACACGTTTCATTGTTTCCATAGACTTTATCACTTAAATGTTTCCACAGTGACATAGAAACTCCTAATAACTAAGCTAACTTACAGATCTCAAAAACTCAGGCTTTGGTCTGTTGGAAGAATGGCTGCAGGGATCTAGTGTTTCTGTAGACAGAGGTTGAGTTGGCTGCATACGCAGGCCCTGTATGCATAGAGGGATTTATTTTTCTGAGTTATGCAAGCATAACATTCCCTTTGAGAATGTACTTGAAATGAAAAACTGCGTAAGTATGCTTATGCTGTCTTGAATCAGCGTTGACTGGCAGTGACTTAATTGAGATTTCCTTTTTGAAAAAGGACCTCTAGTGTGAAACTAACAAATGCTTATTGTATATTATTCATTGTGAGGCAGCATCCAAAAGATCCAAATCAGAATGGTCTCCTTTGTGGCTTGTATTATGGTAAAATATATATACATAAAAAGGCAAAGCTTGACTGAAAGGGAATATGATATTAAATTTCTGAATTTGAACGGAAGTTAGTAGGTAGAAGTATAAATGCATCTGAGTAAGAGGCAACTCACTATTCAATGGCTAGGCTGGCATTAGTTAGTGTACATCTGACTGCTTTTTCTGTCAATCTACTGACTGTCTCCATCTGCTGTACTTTGGTATTCTGCAGCAGTCTCTAAGTTAGTGAACTGGATTTGTCTTGGGTGATACACTGTCAGCAAAAAAA
>VWZI01013575.1:189071-230577 GCA_013396835.1 Psilopogon haemacephalus | reverse complement strand
GGAAAAAAAAAAAAAAAAAAAGTAAGAACTAGTCCAAAGTAAATAAAGAGAAACCCTGTCTGGAGTGGATGTTAGGTCCTAAGAATCAAGTAGTTTTCATTATAAGTGTGTTTCTACTTGTCCATAGTGTTCTTGGCTACCATATGCTGTCATGCTGCAGGCTGTTAAAGAATAACAGTAATGATTGGTAAGATGAGAACTCACCTGAAACTAGTTTGGGCTAGGTAGCCTGAAGCTTGAGGCTCAAGGTTGCAATGGAAGGCAACAAGATATAGTGAGAGGACTTTTTTGAAATACTTTTTCTAATTCATCAGTGCCATGGTTTCAATGTAGTTATATACAAGCTGGAGAGAACCTTTTCCTCAGGAGCTCATGTCACCTAAAACCCCCTTAGAAATAACTGAAATAGTGCCTACATGGAAAAAAAAAAAAAAATCTGAATCCTGAGCTTGAGCAATATATTTTCAGGAAACAAGTGTGTAGTTAGTCAGACTCCACTCTTTCCAAGCACAAATTGCACACTGAATTTTTTTTTTCTTTTTAAAGAACTTATATATACCTTCAACATTAAACTAGTGATATTCCTACCCTAAATATATTTTCACTGGGTTCAAGCAAATTGATTTGCACGTGAATGGTGTTTTATAACACAATCACAATGTAGTAGTAGTGTTCTCTTAACTGCTGACAAGAATGTCATTATTGTAATAGAAAACGGTAGTTATGAGTGAAGGCATACATCTATAATCTGGTGAGGAACAGTTGGAGGATGAGTTATAAGCAATTGTAACTGAAACAAAGAAAAAAAAAGTGAAATTTATTTTAACAGCAGCTGATTTTAAGATGTTTAATCTTTCCAACTTTAGTCAGAAGCAGCTATGTATTAAAAAGATTTTACTTGTTATGTGAAAGGGAAAAAAGGTAAGAAATGTTTTGAAGACTGACCTTTATTTCCCTTGAGGTAGAAAAATGCTGTTTTTCTGGTTACAGGACATGTTTTGTAAGGGCAACGCAAAGCTTTAAAGAAAATAGGTGGTTGTAAGGAGTTAACAAAAGGGCACTGGAACACAGTTCAGAGGTAGGTTAGGTATCTATGAATCTGATAAAACAACTCCAAACTGTACAAAGTGTCCTGAGATTAAGGTGATAGCTGAGAAATTGCATTAAATTATTAGGGAAACATATAGCTAAGTATATATTTACCAGTGTAAGTGAAGGAACTGTATTTCTACTATCAAATGATGTTCAATGGAAGTGCTTCTGCTTGCGTGTTTAGCAGGAAGCAGCTACTATCTGCACAGATTGCCTCTGTCTGCCAAGTGGTGAGTAGTATTGAAAGTTTATTCAAGGATTGCAAATTCTAAGCAAAAGGCCAGTATTATATTAGGTTCAAGCTAATTATAGCATTGCAAAAATTCTGAAGACTGACACAAGAGTAAAAAATACAGACTAAATCAAGCAATATTTCATATTTGGTGCTACGAGAAAAAAAATATTGCCAGCAATCAGACATGTGGAGATATTTTGGGGTAAATTTTTTTTGCACTGAAGAGGAGAAAAAACCACACAAATACCTTACCTGCTGTGATAGTGTGCTTATTTCCTTGAGATATACTCACCAGAGAATGTTACAACTGACTAAATGATCACAGTTGGTAATTTTTTTTTTTCTTTGTATATGTTACCTATTTTTCAGATACAACAGGACAGAGTTTGCTGAGACTGAATGTGGTAAACTGGTGTAGGTTTAGACAAGAAATTCTTAGAGCAAATTATCTCCAGTACAAGAAGGTATTGGTAAGTGGCTTTGGAACAATTATGATCATGATAGAAAAGACAAGAGAATAATTCTAATCCATATTTAACACTATTAAATTGCAGAGTAATGTTAATGAAGCATAGTTTGTAATGTGCTACTAATTTTGTTGCTGCTTAGAAAAATGCTTGTTTGAATTTGCAGGCACATGAAGACCCAGATAAGGGCAAAGTCCCCCAACGCCTCTTCCTTGCAAGACTAACAAAGCTTGACATGATTTAGTGTGCACAGAGTTTTCTGTATTCTGTGAAAATAATTATATGACTCAATCTATACTGGGCAATAAACCACCGTGAAATTGTTGGAGGAGTTGTAGAGAGACAAAATCCCATAATTATGGAAGTTTGCCTCTCCAAGTTGGAAATATGCAGTGTTTTTACTGACCCTAAAGAAAAGGGTGAGAATAAACGGCTATGAGTCTTATTTATCTAAGAAAGGAGCAGTTTCTGCAAGGGTGTTGTCTGTACTCCCATCCTCTCTTTAGCCAGATTGTATCTGGAAAGACTTATACTAGGTAAACATGCCTGCTTGATTTCTGGAAGTGTACACATGTTATGGTAGCTGTTCTGTTCTACTTAGTATGGAGATATGCTGTGAGGATGTTACTGAATTGTGTCTGATACTGGATCTGACTCAGGGATGCATGCACTGCTGTTTTGTGCAGCGCAGGCATGCCTTGTGCATAACTGCTGTGAAAGAAAGGACAGGCTCTGTCACAAGAAATAACCTTCAGAGTCATATGACTTCAGCATCCCAAATAGCTACATGCCTTGGAGAAATAAACAACTCTTATTGAACTTGAGATACGGGGAGGGAGGGAAGTGGGTCATTTTACTTAAATGGGCATCACCTTTGTCTGCACCGTTTTGACAGGGACAGATTAGAGCTGGTTTAGTTACTGAACCAAGAGAGGATGCTGTAGCCAAGGTCTGGGAGAGCCATTACTGCTGTGACAGCCAAGCCTGCTGTATGTTTGTGTTTCAAGGTGATATGTAAAAAAAGCACTCATCCCTCTTGGATAACTAAAAAACTCTTCTTTACGAATTGCTGAATGACAAGTCACATTCTGCAACCATTAATATAGCACCAAGCAATGCTGTAGTTATCATATAATATTGGACTAATGAGGTTTGACATCACTCTCGCCTTTTAGATTTGCAGATGCCTTTAACCTCACAGATACTTATTTTTCTTGTAACGTAATCACAGAGGCATACAATGCTAGGGGCTGGAAAGGGCCTTCAGAGATCATCAAGTCCAGCCTTCTTGCAAAACAGGACCATTTAGAGCAGGTCACACAGGTGACACACCCCATCCAGGTGGGTTTTGCAGCTCTCTAGAGAAGGAAACTCCACAACCTCTCCAGGCAGCCTGTTCCAGTGCTCAGTCACCCCTACAGCAAAAAAAAAAAAAAGTCCATTGCCACTCTTCCTATCACTGGATATCACTGAAAAGTTCATTCACTGGACAACCAACCTTCAGATATTTGTAGACATTGATAAGGTCCCTTCTCAGTTTTCTCCAGACTTAACAGTCCCAGGTCTCTCAGTCTATCCTCATAAAAGAGATGCTGCAGTCTCTTAATCATCCTTGTAACTCTCAGCTGAATTCTCTCCAGCAGCTCTCTGTCCCTCTTGGACTGGGGAGCTCAGAACTCCACATGGGACTTCAGATGTTATCTAACTACGGCTGACTAGAGAACCTTCCTGAAACCTGCTGGGTGCATTCTAATTGCACTCAAGCATACTGTTGGCTTTCTGGGATTCCAGGGCACATTGCTGTCCCATGGATAAGTTATTATCAACCAGGATTCCAACGGCCTTCTCTGTAGAGGTACTCTGCAGCAGGTCAACCCCATACCTGTACTGGTGCATGGTATGTTCATCCACAGGTGCAGAACCCTTATTCTTGTTGAACTTCATTAGGTTCATATTTACCCAGCTCTTCAGGCTGTCCAAGTGATTTGATTATTAATAATCACTTATTAATTGTTGATATTAGTTAGTTATGAATATTAATTATTAACATTTTTTAACGTTGGGAACATTCCCTGAGATTCTTTGGACATTTGGTCGACAGGAAGCAATTACACAAGGGTTGTTTACAAACATGTAATTAAACAGTCAGAACTTGAAAATAGGAACCTGGTAACAGGGGAAATTCTAACTACACCTATGAGGGTGCTACTCATGATGTGCTGGAGCAAAGATACAAAGTTTTCCAGATAGAGAAGGAGGAAACAGCTGCCTTGCCGCTAGGCTGCTGGTGCAAGCTGCACGACACCCTGCAATCACATGGCCGCCGTGAAAGAGCAGTGAATAGACCTCCAGTCCCAGTGGAAGCAGCAGGGAAAGGTGACAATGGTTTCTAAATCACCCCCCTTAAATACGCTATTTTGAAAGTGAAACTGGCTAATAGGCACTAGCACCCATTGTTTTGGCCAATGAATTCAAAGTTACCTGTCTAGGTGTCCACCCAGGCACTTTGAGGGGCAGCAGAAGACACCTGACTTGGTGGTGCCAAGTACCTAGCCCTCGCGGCTTTGTTGGGGCCAAAAACTTCATTGTTTTGCTCAAATCCATCAACTCCTGGACCTGCAACAGGAGGAGGAGAGCAGGGGTTTGAACTGATCTGGCAGCATTTATGCCCTGCCAGGGCACCATGCCTAGCTGAATGGCAGCATAGCTTTCTGGTGTGTCAATCACTCTTCTCAGGTTTTATCATCAGCAAATTTGCTGAGGATACACTCCCTTCTCTTCGTCTAGGTCATTGATGAATATGTTGAACAATACTTCTCCTGACACTGACCCTTTGAGAACACCACTAACTATAGGCCTCCAACTGGATTCAGTGCCATCCTCTGGGCTCTGTTGTTTAGACAGTTCTTGATCCGTCTCACTGTCTGCTCTTCCTGAGTTTTTGCATGAGGATGTTATGGGAGGCAGTGTCCAAAGCCTTACTAAAAACAAAGGAAGACAACATCCACTGCCCTCCCTGCTTCTGCACACTCAGTCACATCGCTGTGGAAGGCTATCAGATTTGTCAAACATGACTTCCGCTTGGTAAATCCAATTTTCAGAGTAACTGCCATTTATGCTTTCATTTGCATATGGACATGCAATTATCTCAACCTTAGTAATATGTTTTACTCTGACTTTCTGTGTCATATATTTAAAGAAGTAATATAAAATTGTGATATAACACCATAAAGAGAAACCTTTGAAGTATTACCTGTAATGGATTTGAATGTGGATGAAACCATCTGCAGTTGGAACAGGTGACTTTACTCTACCTACAGTTTTGGGGCAAAACCACAGCTTTAATTTGAAGGCATTTTATTTTTATTTTTAGCTTATTGCCATATTTTCTGGAAATGGAAGGTCAATGATACCACTGTGCAATTTCAAAGAGAGGTTCTTTTTTTCCAGTGCATTTCCAAGGAGATACTGAAATAAATGTTTGAAATTCAGGTTGGTAAATCTAAGCATCACTGTATCAAACTCATCAAACTGTTCAATTGCGTAAGGCCTTTGTAAGAGTGTGTGCTATTTCAAGTTATAGAGCAGACAATATCTACTGTCAATGCACAGTATTGTGCATTACATCAATGAATAGTGCTTTTGACTTTAAGTTTGCACAGGTTCACAAAAGAGTTTGTTCACTTCAGTCTCAGCAGCTGTTTGTGAGAAGTATTTGCCTCCAGGATAATTCATTCTTGTTTCTTTGTTCTGGAACCTGTAGGTGCCTTGCTGACATGTTTTTGCTTCTTTTTTTCCCTGTCATTTCAGTCATTGTAGGGGTAGATTACTGAGCTGATGTCCCCACTGGAAATTGTAAAGTAATTTCATTGTGCTTTATGAACAAATACAGTTAGTTCAACATATTACATCTTGTTCCTTTAATATTTTGTTGTAGTGAAAGAAGACACTGTTACTGATGAAAATCATTGTTTGGTGCTGAAAATATCTCTCAGTTTTAGCAGGATAAACTGAAACTCAAGATTTAGACTCCAGTTATCTTGGGCAATACCAAATTTGATACTGCTCTGAAAAGTCCCTACTTCCTACTGAAAACTGATAGTGTAAAACACAGGTAAAAACAACCCTTGCAAGATATAAGAAGCAATATTTGTGAGCCTCATTCTTAACTTTGTGCTTGCCCATGTCACTACAAAGGTGGTAACAAAAGTTGGTTAAATAATATTTTCATCTTGATGTACCATTTAAAATTTGTGTCTCCACCTGCTGAGTTCCTGCCCACTTCTGTGGTGCCCGTTACTCAGCAACTTCGTGGCTTTGCATCGTTCCAGTTGTACCCACTGCAAACTAGACAGGATGCAAAAAGATAGGCATGATGTGGCTGATAACAGCCTGTCACTTCTCTGAGGGGCAGGGTGCTAGTGTTTGGATGGAATTTACAAAAAAACATCTTTTGGTGGGTTTGCTGGTGTGCTGTAGATTACGCTGTGCCGTTGCTAGGTGGCATTGTGTCTTCAGGAAAGGCAGGCAGCGATTGCGAGGCGAAGGGGCCTGTGCCGTGGCCTCGCAGGACAACAGCAGTGTCGCCTAAGCAGCCCTCAGAGAGCTCTGAGGTAACAGAGCCCCGGCTGCTGGGCAGCGGGAGCATCTGGGTCAAACCATATGTATTTGCTTTTCACTGCCCTAAGTGGTTTTTAATTATATAATCGATTGATGGCAGGGAGGGGAGTAGAACATAATACAAATCTCTGTCCTGATTTAAAATGATTTAACACACGGGGCATAATTTGAGTGTAGATACCAAGAGTTTGGGAGTGGTGAGTGTCTCTTCATCCAGGGTGCTGCCCTAGCCAGCAGTCTTTTGGTGTAGGAGGTGTCATACACCAAAGTGGTTAGGAGCTGATAGGAAGGGGCTTGTTGACAAACTTCAGTATGAAACTTTATGTGACTACAGTGACTACTGACAAGGATAGGCTACTACTTCAGAGGCTGATGAATATTCTTGAGTTTTGTGCCTTGGTGTTTTTACATTGTTTTTTTGTGGATTGCTTTTTTTCTTTTTAATTGAAATAGGAACATGGTGCAAGATATGAACCAAAGACACCTTAAAATGTGCCTGCAACCTTTGCATGCACACAAATGCATTACCTTCCTACTGCTTTTTTTCTGGCTCCCTTCCTGTTTATAAGAAGATTTTGTGTAACGTGGCTGAATGTAAATTAATTTACCCTGTGCTATTTCATATGCAGGTGGTAACTTTTGATCAATATCATACACAGTCTTGGATTCCAAATGGTTTGCTCTCTATAGAGATGGATGGTTAGATATGAAGTTGAGGTGACAAAGAATTGTAACCATGAGCTCACTGGATAGACTCTTGAAGCATAGAGGTAGCAGTGTTGAAAAACTAAGAGGCTAAACCACAGGCACTGAACAAAATAGAAACTGTCTGACAGTTTCTGGCCAAATAGTTATTTGCCCATACACAGTAAAGGATAAAACTAACTAGGAAAATAATCTGAGAAGGAGAGTGAGGGCAAGAAGACCTCCATTCAGAGTTGAAGCTCTCTGGAAGGTCATCAGGACAGAATGTAAGCTATGTTTTGTTTTCTGTTGTATCTGCATCATTATGCTCCTATAAAAATATGATTATACATGTAACAGTAGCCCTATATATGACTAGTTTTGGAATATTTAATATGCTCTGTAACAAACAGCTGTACAACAGTGTTAGTTAAAGTTGCTTCTGTATGATAGAAAGAAATATGTGACAAATGCCTGAAAGAAGTGAGGAAGAAAGCAAAAAAAGATTGTTATGTGAAAATATGTTCATGACAGCTAAATCTGGTCATGTAGAGGGATTAGAATAATAGGTGAAAAACAATGCAGATAGGAACTATAAGACTTTAAAATATGAAAGAATGATTGATATTTGAAAAGTTGTGACAGACTGTTGAAGTTCCTGATGACTGGAAAGGGGCAAACAGTGCACATCTTCAAGAAGGGAAAAAAGGATGACCCCAGGAACTACAGACCAGTCAGTCTCTCCTTTGTGCCTGGCAGCATCATGGAACAGGTCCTCCTGAAGGCTCTGCTGCGGCAGATGGAAAACAAAGCAGAGGTGTCTGATGGTAACCAGCATGGCTTCACCTAAGGCAAATCATGCCTAACAAATTTGATGTTCTTTTGTGATGAAGTCACAGCAGCGGTGGATAAGAGAAGGGCAACTGATGTCATCTGGCTGGACCTGAGTAAGGCCTTTGACTCTGTCCCACATGGCATCCTGGTCACCAAACTGGAAAAAACATGGACTTGATGGGTGGAGCACTGCTGGATAAGGAATTGGCAGGATGGTCACACACAGAGAGTGGTGATCAATGGCACAATGCCCACCTGGAGACCAGTGACAAGTGGCAGCCTTCAGGGGTCAGTGCTGGGACCAGTGCTGTTTAACATCTTTGTCAGCAATATGGACAGAGGAGTCGAGTGCACCCTCAGCAAGTTTGCAGAAGACACCAAGCTGTGTGGCACAGTTGACTTGCTGGAGGGCAGGGATGCCATCCAGAGGGTCCTGGACAGGCTGGAGAGGTGGGCCCAGGCCAACCTGATGAAATTCGACGAGGCTAAGTGTAAGGTCCTGCACATGGGTCGGTGCAATCCCAAGCAGGAATACAGGCTGGGTGGTGAATGGTTGAAGTCCTGAGGGAAAGGACCTGGGGGCCTGGGTTGATGAAAAGCTCAATATGAGCTAGCAGTGTCTGTGTGCAGCGCAGAGCCTCTATGGCAGGGAGTTGGGACTAGATGATCTTTGACGTCACTTCCAACCTAAACCATTCTGTGATTCTATTACAGGTGCTTTATGCTTTCTTTAGCTAAAGAAGAATGGCAGTAAAGAAACTTATAAACTCTAGCAAGCTGTTTCTAAAACATCAGACCCCATGTGGGAAAGACCTAGAGTGGTTATGAGGTTGCAGTGAAATATCTGTATAGCATGTGTAGTCCTTGGGTTCATAGCTAATTAACTTGGTGGAAAAGTGTGTCAAAATACTTGAGTGCCTAGTGGAGGGTTATGAATGTTCAGCCTGTGATCTTTTCTTAGCTCTTCTAAGTCACATGATGGATAGAGAAGTGTGGTTCATCATCTTTGACAGTTTGCTGAAATAGAAATTGAAAACAAAAAATGGCTTCATAATTAAAACTCCCAATATCTGGATCAGCAGCAAATTGCATATATATATAGCGAGGCAACTCAGGCAATCAAATCAAACCTTAATATGCTTTGGTATCCCAGGAACTTCCCTTAAGGTATCCATAAAGATGAGACTAGCACAAGCAGTAGAAAATAAAGACTACAAACTGTAGAAGTGTCTTGAGAGGTGTTCACTGCATTGAGTGGGGTTATTATTCCAGACAGTCTCATATATTAAGCAGGTTTTTTTCAGTTTCTAGAAGAACACAAGATAGCTCTGAATTAGCTGGCCTGGCCATGGAATAGGTGACAGACAAAGCAGCTTTAATTTGTGGAATTATTTTAGTATCATCTGACAACTATGATCCCATGTGAAGGGAAGGTCACATAACAATCATAGACACCTTAAACATTGCTGTGAAGTTTACATATATGTGTATATTTATGGCATTCTAGGTGAACTGTTCTCTCAGAAGTCTCTAGAACAAGTTGCTCATTTTCATCTGACTAGTTTTGTTGGACAGCATTGTGTTAGATGTTTGGCATAAAATGCAGCAGATTTCTCCTTGCCTTTGATTTCTAAATTCTACAGTATGCACAGGACAGACATGTATGCAACTGATCAAAATAGTCACTTCTCTGTCAGGAAGACTAAATTTTGACATAGTAATGGCTTTTTATTAAAGCTTAACATGATTTAGATGAGATTGTTCAGTAATTTGGAATATACTTATATTTTAAACAAGGAAATTGAACAGTGTTTCTTCAGATAAGCTAATTTAATTTATGTTCTCTATATTCATTGCTGTAGAGCTTAGAAAACCAGCAACTGGACTGTGCTGTTAATTCAGTTTATTTCTGTATATATTTTACTTTATAAATATTTTAAAAGGGATATTACCTGAAAAGTTAAAATTATCTGACCTTTGTTGACAGACTGCAATGACTTAAATTAGCTTCTTGTTCACAGTGGTCCCTTTGAATTGAAATAAGTTACAAAAGTTTATTCATAAATTTGTTTTCTAAAACATTTGTATGAATGTTATAGAAAATAAGACCTTTGCTCCAAGAAATATCAGTTAAACAGATACTGAGCCAGCAAAGACACCAAATCAAATGAAAGAGATAGAAAAGGCTGTTAAGAGAAAAGATTAAGTTATTCATCTCTGAATGGCATTTCCATTACTGTGAAACTACTTGGAATGAAATGGGCAAACAGATTTGTCTGAAGAAAAAGTAGCTGGAGTGTGGTGGAATCATTCATTTGCTTAGATTATTATGAGATGAGTCTGATTTGAAGGAAAGGCAAAGAAGAGTTGAAAAGGAAATTTAATCAGTGTAAGTAGAAAGAAAGAAAGGGCAGAATGTGATTCATGCAGAGGAATATACCCTGGGTAACAGACACTTATACAGATGAACAGAGAGAGTTCATTTGCCTGAAGTGTTGATTTTTAATTCCTCTTTCCAGGTAGGCTGTGAATATGTGTCAGTCGATGTTTGCAGTGCCACACACTCGGCCTTTCAAAACCTCCCCTTTTACTGGTTAGTGAGATGGGCAGCATGCTGCTCTGTTCTGAAATCAGAGAGTTCATAGAAAAGCAAAGAAGAGCAGTTCAAGGCAGGGAACCCCATAACTTGGTCAGATTGCATTGTCACTTGCAGCATAAGCATGCACCCTATATTTGTACAGAATGGTTTAAAGATGTTTCCCCCAGATACTTTTGAAGGGAATTTCATTGGAGTTGTATTGAGGATTATACAGTGGCTAGTTTTAAGTTCTTGTCTTCTCCCTTGTCCACAGTAAAAGATACTAGTTTAGCTTTAACTATGAATTCTCATAAAAATGAAGCAGGTAGTGATTTTGGAAAGACCTGAAAGCTTCCCAACCTGAAAAAGTTGCATCCTGCTATTTTCTGCTGTTGTGAGGAAGAAAGATACCTGTGGGAACAAAGGGAGGAATTACTTAGGTATGGTTGCTTTTCTGAAACTTCAGTGTTGCTCTTTACATTGAGAAAGATCTCGTTGCTGTTTTCACTATTTAGGAAAACTGTGAGGGCTTGGCTTTGGTTTACTTGCTTATTTTCTGGGTTTTGGTTTGCTTGAGGTTTTTTGGTTTGTTGGTTTGTGGATTTTTTCCTTTTTTTGGGGTGGGTGTTGGTGGGGTTTTTTGGTTTTATTTTGTGTTTATCTGACACAAAATTTATCTGAGGATGGAAATGTGTTTAGTTTCCTTGCTACTTCTTGATATTTTCTAGCTTTAGATAGCTCTTGTACCTTTATCCCATTCAAGAGTACATGCCTGTCAAACTGACTAGGAAGCACATATCCCGGTTCCAAATAGGCATAGTAGCTTCAGGATGCCATGGAATGAGTCAGAAGTGCAATTTCTGCTTGCTTGTCTTTTGCCCTGCCTCAACACTTATGCTATCAGAGGAAGCTTAGTACAAAAGAGAAATTAAAAATAAGTGAGCAGTTTTCTATTTCAGAACCCTCCAGTGCTGAGAGACACTGCTGTCTTGAGTCATGATGTTTAATTTTTTTCCCACAGTAAATGGTGTAAACTGAATCTAACTATCAAGTGATGTAGTCAGCATATATTGCTGTCTTCAAGAGCAGGGTCAGAGAGCCAGGCCACAAGTGATAAGACAAAGAGGAGGAGAAGGATGATAGTTGGCTTGAACTGGGGAAGAGAGAGTGGGACAATGAATTTCAGAAAGAGTATTTGGTATTCTCAGCCTAGGAAAAAAAAAAAAGAAAAAAAACAAAAGGGGGAAAAAACCAAATCTAGCCCATAGTCCAAATATTTGCACTTGCTATCTCAAAGCATCCACATGATCCCATACTGCAATTTTGGGAGAGCTTGTGGTAAGCAGTGATTTCTTTCTTAGGATTTGGATGCAGAATGCACTGGTGTCTCACTATTATACTTAGTATAATACTCGAAGTTGTTGAACTTTTGATATTTTTTCCCTGATTTTATTTACTTTGCTGCTACCTTTCCTTATCAGCTGAACATCATACTAAGTTGAAAATAGTTAATATCTTATGATTTTGTGCATCTTTAATAAACAGAAAAAATATTGAAATATACAATAAAATGAAAATGATAAAACGAATGCATCCTAATTTGTAAATTCTGTGTGCTTCCATGAAGCACTGTTGTCAAACAGTATAATATTTTGTCTATAAATATAAACATACAGATGTTCAAGTGGTCCAAGGCTAGTCAAGCAGTAGTACAAACTGACTTTCATTCTCAAGGCTGTGCTGTAGTTATAGTCCCTATGAGTCTATTTCTACTCTATAAATAAGTATAGTTTCTTGCATATTCACAGAACCACAGAATACATCTGGTTGGAAGAGACCTCAAAGATCATCCAGTCCAACTCTTGACCCAGCACTGAAGGGTCAACACTAAACCATGTCCCCAAGCATGAGGTCTACATGCTGCTTTAACATGTCCAGGGACAGTGACTCCACCACTACCTTGGGCAGATCATTCCAATGTTTGTGAACCCTTTCAGTGAAGAAATATTTCCTAATATCCAGACTAAGCATCCCTTGGCTCAACTTGCAACTGTTTCCTCTAGTCCTGTCACTTGCCACCAAGGAGAAGAAGCTGGCTCCCTCTTCACTCCAACCTCCCTTCAGGTAGTTGTAGAGAGCAATGAGGTCTACCCTCAGCCTCCTCCTCTGCACAATCCCAGCTCCCTCAGACACTCCTTGTACATCATGTGGTCCAGGCCCTTCATGAGCCTTATTGCCCTTACCTGGCATTCTCTAGGACCTAAATGTTCTTGTAGTGAGAGGCCCAGAACCAGACACAATACTCTAGGTGTGGTTTTGCCAGTGCTGAGCTCAGGGGGGTAATCACCTCTCTGTTTCTGTTGGCCACCATGTTTCTAGTACAAGCCAGGATCCCATTGGCTTTCTTGGCCAGCTGGGGACTGCTGACTCATACTCATTTGACTGTCACCCAACATCCCCCTCTTTCCAAGTCACATCTTTCCAATCAAACATCCCCAAGTCTGTAGCTTACCATGGGGTTGTGATCCAAGTGGGAGGACTTGGCACTTGGCTTTATTGAACTTCATATAATTAGTCTTGGCCCATTGGTTTAACCTGTCCAGATCCTGCTGTAAATCTTCCCTACCCTCTAGCAGATCAAGCTAGCCAACGATCTTGGTGTCATCTGCAAACTGAGAGGGTACTCATTCCCTTCATCCAGATAACTGAAAAAGCTATAAAAGAGGACAGGCACCAGTACTGAACCCTGGGGGACATTACTAGTGCCTGGGCATCAGCCATGTTCCATCCATTCACCACCACTCTTTGAGCCTGGCCATCCAGACAGTTTTTAACGCAATAAAGAGTATGCTTATCCAAGCCTTGTGCCATGATTTTCTGAAGGAAATGAGGTGGGAGATAGTGTCAAAGACCTTACTTAAGTCCAGGTAGACAATATCAATAACACTTCCGTCATCCATGAGGTTGGTCACCTTGTTGTAGAAGGAAATCTGATTCCAATTCTAAGTGCTCTTTTTGTGAAACAAACATCCCTCTCTATAATAATACTTTTTATTAATGCTTCTCTAAAATTGTAATTCCAACATTGCATCAGGACAAACTCTTACATCTCAGATGCACAAAACTGTGTTTTGGTACTGTGTTCAGCATTTGCTTAGGTTATCATTAAGGTACATCAACTTACTGGATCAAATTCTGCCACCTGAAGAATAAAGGTAATATATATCATGGACAAAAATACTGCATTAATTTTCATACTCTTGGAAAGGAACAAAGAACCAATTTATTTGCTTCATACAAAGAAGCTTTATGATGGGTCCTGTAAACAGGCATCTCTGTGTAGCATGAGGAAGACAAAAGATGTCTTTCTAGTTTATATGGGACAGGTTGTAGTTGTATACCTTATAGTAGTGGACTTGGTTTGTGAAACCTATGTAATGTAAGTTATTTCCAAGGCTCTCATCTTGAAATACCCATTAAAATCAAGTGGGAGAGAATTTGGAGTTTTAAAGTGTAGAATTTACTGCTGCACTATTGATTAAACTGCCCCTCTAGGCAGGTATGGCTAATAGATAGGTCTCTGAAAACACCAGATGCAAAAGGTCTCAATGCTTTCACCCTATTGGGTAAGAAATGGAATCCAGAGACAGCAGGAAAAATAGACATAATGGAGAGTTAATGTTGTGTTATGCTTCCTGTTAGTATGAGCTAGCTCTTTCTGCAATTTCAGGTTTACTCTTAATTACAAATGTAGCCTTTTCCCCATTAAATGAGAAGACTTGCTAAATCTTTAGTTGACATTGAGAGGAAAGAATGATGATCCTTGATATGTGCAGGATGATTGAATGGGTAAATTTTAATGCCGTAAACACTGAAGTGTTAGCTCTTTTGAAAGGCAAGGTGATGTCTTCATTCACAGCATCACAGAATGTTAGAGGTTGGAAGGAACCTCTACAGATAACTGTGTTCAGTCCCTCCACCAAAAGCAGGATCATGTAGGGTAATCTGCACAGGAATGTGTACAGGTGAGTTTTGAAAGTCTCCAGAGAAGGAGACTGCGTAACTTCTTGGGAAGTTCCTGTGCTCAGGAAGCCTGTTCCAGTGCTGTCATCCTCACTGTAAAGAAATTTCTCCTCATGTTGAGGTGAAATCTTCTATGTTCACGTTTGTATATACTTGTGCTGGTTTGAGGGTAATTTGAGGATTTTAATGAGAAATTAGGTTATAGGCTGAGAAATGAAAACATTTGTGGTGTCTCCTTCACTCATAGGTTTACTGAAATGTATGAGTAAAAACCATAACATAGATAAGGCAGTGTGTGAGCTGTTTGAGCCACTGTGGCTGCATCTCTCTCTCCCTGCCTTCTAGTTGGGTTTGTGTAACTCTACTAACCAGTTTCCTGTTTCTTAACCCCTCTGGCTGCTCTTCCTCACTTATTTGGCACAAAAGACAGTGGGATAAGATTGGGTAGTGGGGAGAAGGTGGTAGGGTAGTTGGAAAACCCTCTTAGGGACTCTAATCTCTGGGAGGGGTATGGTGTTTCTGTAATACCTTTTCATTGTATATTTCTGTAAATATTTGTAATATATTTTAAATATCTGCTTGTATATTGTGTAAAGCTGTAAATATAAAGCTTCATTTATTAACTTGCAGCCAGCTGAGTCGAGATTGGTTTATTTGAGAATTGTGGGGGTGGCTGGTAACTGCCAAACCACCACAATATTGTTCCTTGTCCTATTACTGCACACCACTGAAAAGAGATTGACCCCATTCACTTGACACCCACCCCTATTTATAGAGATGAATCAGATCCCCTCTCAGTCTCCTCTTCTCAAGACTAAGCAGCCCCGAGTGTCTCAGTCTCTCTTCACAGGGGAGACGCTCAGGTCCCCTAATCCTCATGTCTCTCCATTGGACTTTCTCCAGTAAATCCCTGTCATTCTTGAATTGGGAAGCCAAAGACTGGATGAGGTTTTCCATGTGTGCTCTCACCAGGGCAGAGTAGAGGCAGAGAAGAACCTCTCTAGACCTGCTGGACACAACAAGAATCCCAAAGAAACAAAAACCCACAAAAACCCCACTAACCCCCTCAAAAAACCCTCTAACCTCATGTGATAAAATGGTTAACATTACTGCAATGGGAAAGCTGTGCATCTAAGTAGAGGTCTGTACAAAATGGTTGCTTGTTGCCTTAACTGTTAATTAGCTCCAATACTGGTTCAGCAGCCACAGACATGTTTCCTGTGACCTCATTGGTGTGGCATCTGGGCAATTATCTTTGGGATAATGAGCCCTTTCATCCATAGCAGAACAACAACATCCCACTTGGCTTGCAAAAAATCAGAGCAAATCTGTTACTCATCAGGGTGCCTGCCATCCCCTTTGTATCACACCTTATTTCAAACCTAACCTTCCACATCCCACATAAATTGTTTTTAGATTAAAAATGAATGAATCAATTCTAATAGTGTTGGAGGGGGGGAGGGTAAAAAGCACAAAGTAACATCCAAGTGATAATTTGGGTCTTAAATATTCCTGTCTGAGTTTTGAAAGGAAAAAGAAACAACATTCTAGATCACTGGTTACAAAGAATCATCATATTTTTATTTTATGAAGAGAGAAAGTATGGTCCTTTTTCAACAGTATGGTTTTAGTGAAAATAATTCTAACTGTTCACAGAATGTAAAAAAAACCAAACACATAGAAACAGACTTCAAAAGATCGTACCTTTAAAAAATCTTTCTTGTATTCCACACCATCACGTAGAGCAAAGCTTGTAAAATGCTTGACCCTTCACAGATGTTTTTCTCTTATTTCAGTTAATCCTTAAAGGGTAATGTAAAGATGTTTGCTTCCACTGAAATAATTGACAATGTCATGGCTAAATTTCTGTAAGACTACTCTTTTATGTTTGTTGATGAGCTATGAAGCTATCCGCTTTGCTTTGAAGAGTACTTAGGAAGAGATGTTGTAATTTCACGAGGTGTGGCAGTCAGTGCTGGATCATGACATGAATTGCTAATGTTTTGAATTGCTTGTGTTTCAACAAAGTATAAATAGGAAATATTTTTAGAAGCTTGAATTCTATCTCCATTCCCTGCATTCTGCAGAACTTATGTGGTTACACCTTCTGTATTCAACTCTTACAATACAGTTAGGCTTCTTAGGCAGGCTCGGATTCAATTGAAGGACAGCAAATTACAGTTTAATTTTCTTAATGATCTGAGAGAAGCACACTTTTTTTCAGCTAAGAGTAGCTATTGAGTTTCCTTGAAGTAACATCTAGAAAGGCAGCTATTATCTGATATAAAACAACAACATCAGAATTTTTTCCACTATCTCCCTTTTATTATAGAAGCTAACACTAATAAATCATCATGTCTGAGATCTATAGAACATATCCTTGGTGGCATTGAAAATATCTCCCATGGTTTTATTCACAGGGCTACCTCAAATTTGCTTTTGTATTCATTAAACTGTAGGCTTCTACTTATGGTTTTGCATATCTTTGAACTGTTAGCATCACAACTCCTTTTTTCCCTTTGGATTAAACTAATTAAGTAAATTAATTTACATAATAACAAGCAGAATTCTCATTATGATGTTGCAGTGGTGAAAGTCAGGAAGATGCTTTTATCTATTAAAAAATACAAAATTCCAGGTTGCCTTGATCACCCTTCTTCATGGTTTAACAATTACTTTGATTTTCAGCTGTTCAACTTCATGGATGCAGTCAGTTGTAAAACCTGTCACCGAGTTTAAATTACATATGTTATTTAGTGGTGAGGTATTTGGAGTAATTCTACAATTCAACTTTGCCATTGGTTTGCAATGATGTGTTGCATGGATGCCAACATTTTTTTTGGGAAATCTGTCACTGGAATTCCAGTGTCTCACCAGCTAACACTGATGCCATCTGAAGGCTCTTTCTTGTTAGAAAATTGTTTCCTTTTATTTCGTATATGTATTGAATACAGTTGCTGTTGCTGTGCTTAAATAGTGATTTCCCCACGTTAATTATCTTCTGTGAAGTTTCTCTATTGATCCATTCGTATGTTCTCTTTGCCCTTTCAAGTGCTGCCACAGCTTTGATGAAGCGAAAAAAAAAAAAGTCTGTTGTTACCTACAAACACTCTTCCTTTTCTCTTGATGTGCAATTTGGTATATAGACTTTTTTACCATTAAAACCTCCATTACAGATCTTTGAGACATCACAAATATGTGGAGTGTGGGTACTACAGAGTACAGTTCAATCAGCAAAAGCTAACAAAGCCAACCTATTAATATCCCACTGGGTTTCTTGCTGAATGCATTGTCGTAATGCCTAAAGGCTTTGATCTCTAGGAAGCCCCAGTACAGTAAGGCAGGGCAGGCACCACATGTGGACAGAGAAACAGAGAATGTAAGTTCACGGACAAAGACTCACAAAAGAAGTGTAATTGAGATGACTTAAAAATAAAATTTATACAGCATGCAAGGGCCATTCACAATGGTCCATATCTTTTACTTTGCTGTGGCTGTGGAGATATGTCAGTTATTAAGCACATGGTTTGAAAAGGAAGCTGGAAATAATTCTGTGAATTGGTGAAAATGTGGTCCAAAAAAATTTCTCAGACATTTAAAAAATAATGGTGGGGTACTTTGCACTGTTGCTGTCCCAGTCAAATCAATATTATTCTAACTTTACAGAGGGAGACTGAAAATAGATAACATTTCTTATAAAAATGCATAGGAATGACTATCTTAAGGTTATTCTCAAGGTAAGAAGAGGTAGGTAATGCATACCTGAGTTGCAAAATGTATTCTCATGTCCTGCATCAAAACTCTATGTCGAAAGTATAATTTTTCCTTGCATTTTACATTATTATAAATAAAAGTGAGTGCTTCATATGAAGCACAGAAATCTTCAATACAGTTGTTTACAATTTTTTTTTTTAATATTCAAGGCATTATCCAGATATAACCAACTCATTTTTTTGTAAACTCAAGCTAGCTCTGGTGTGTTCAGGGTTTGAGTAAAATCTTTCAAGGCAATAATTTGGTGGAAAGAGCCATGGCCTACCCAGTTTTCCTTTGTTGCATTATTGATGGTGTTCTCTGCTGCTTCTGTAACTGGTATAATATGATGTAGTTTTTCAGATCCTGCCATAATCTGCATCCTGCATAATAACAAGCCCTGATACTTTGGGTTTGTCTTTTTGGAAATTGCCTTGTCATAGTTTACCAGGGGATTGGCATTAATTGCCTTCATGTAATAGGCTCACTTAGCCAGCACAACATTGTGCCTGCTTGCTCATCTGCAAGACATCCTGCCTGCACACCTACAAATCTTCTGCTGAGAATAGGAGCCCTGGAAGGGACACAGATCATCAAAGAGGAACCAGGATCAGGTCAGAGATCGTCTCTCTCTCTCCCACCACCTTTGTTAGAACCTGGGAAGATCTACAAGCCTGAATGGCTAAGAAACCATGAACAGAACTCCCTGCAAGCATTTGGGTACTGTCTGGAAACTGTATTTGGCCCCAGGAATCCAGAGAGAACTTTTGTGGGTAAGTACCCAGAAGCCTCTTTGCAAAACTCTCTAAAACATTGTAAGAAATTATTCAAGTGAATCTTCTGCCTTAAGTAGAAAGGAGTTTCTCAAGGCTCTCTAGTGGGCAAGCGGTATAATTGACTCATTGATCTGATAGCAGTGGCATATGTATCATCTTTCAGAGGCTTTGCACATTATCCAACCTGGTTCTTAATAGCAGAGGTAGGTCTGGCTTGTCTTTGTGGAGCTGATTGGCAACCAGTGCTATTTTAAACAAGTTCCTTGCTTCTTTGAGTGCTGACATATGCAGGGTGAAATATGTGCCTTTTATAACATTATGAAATATTGCCATCTCGAGAGTTCCAACCTTGTAAGCCAAACACCGACTTTGTGAAAGGCAACTACTGAGTTTGTGAAATCTTCATTGTTGTCAGTACTTGAAGAGTTCTAGTTTCCAGGCCTCTTTGTGTTATGACAAAGTCTAGAAACGTGCTGATGAAAACCCCAAAGGAAAAATCCTAGGCCCTTCAGCTAGAATGGAAGCAATAGAAATACAAAATGTACCATGGTCTGGTGACTCTGAAGATATCAATATCTTGCTGCAGGAAGGAGGTGTTTGAAGGAAATATTTTGGACAGTGCCAGTATTCTGGAGTCTGAAGATACCCCTTTCATATTAACCACCTCCTGCCAAGCTATGTAAAATGAACAGGTTGTGCCACGTGGCTTAAATGTGGGACAGTACCAAATGGTGTTGCAGAACGATTGATGTCAACTAATGCTCTTTCCTCCTGAGAGACAATCCTTGAAGCAATAGCTGAGCTAAAAGTAATAGTTTGAGAAGTGTGTTTAATTTAACAGACATTTCTGAAATTTACAAAATCTCTTTCTAGGACATAGCATGATGACAGTGATTTTAAATCATTGTGCCTATGCATGCTACAACTCTTGTTATATATTCTAGCTATATCATGATGTGCTTAAAAAACATGTTACAAACAGTATAAACCATTCATGTAAGTATTTATCTTTCCAGTGAGAGACTTTAAGCACAGAAAGTTCTGGTATTTGAGAGGTAACAAATACATTTAAATACACACAAGTCAGTGATTTGTAAAGGCTGTTAACATAAGTTAACACCATCTGGAAACCAACGATTAGATAAACATGAGAAAATTAAAAATGGTGTGACAACTTTTCTAGAAGTCATTTGCTATAGAGTTCTAAGCTGTATCTTGAGTTTACCTTTTTTTAAATATTTCAAGTAAGTAAATTATTTCAGAATACTGTGAAATTTCTGAAGTCATATGCAACTTCAAGAGCTTAGCAGGCTTGAAAAGTGATCTCTTGCAGCAAGTCGTGGCTATGTGGAACTATAAATGTAATGATGGCTATATTTTTTCAGATTAGTTCCTCTCTGTATCTTCTTTGATCTTTGGTGTCGAAAAAGGTTGAACAGCTTTTCATTACCCACTTTTCCCTGCAGTGTATATCTGTTAATTCTTTAGTTTTTATGACTTATCAACATGTAACTTCTGTCCAGCTGACACACTGCAAACCACAGTTGTGGGGTTTTTTTTTGTTTGTTTGTTGGGGTATTTTTGTGGGGTTTTTTTTGTTTGTTTTGTTTTGTTAGGGTTTTTAAAAATTATTTTTAAATCTGTGTGGAACGTGATTCTTGCTGAACATTACACTAGTTGTGTATGATACATTTATGATGTAGTCAGTCTCCAGTAAAAGACCACCGAGTCTCAAATATAACTTCCATCCATTTGCAGAGTTCAGACAGATTCAGGCTTGTGTGATGTATTGCTGGATGTTTCTTCTATGATCTCTTATCCTCTAGTGAAGCATTTTAAATGAACACTTATAAAACCTCAACTATAAGATATCCACACAATTTCTATGAATTTACCAGAGTATAATTATGTAATAATGCAAGTATTGAAAAGTGTGAGCTATGATGCCTATGGGAACTGTAACTTTGCATTTCCTGACTTCATAACGTTAAAGTGCAAGGGATTCTTCTAGATCTCACCACCAGCTTCAATGATTTTTGGAGGGCAAATTAAAAAACTCTCAGTGTATGCTTAGGATCAGCTGATTCATACTCTATCTGAGCTAACAAATCCAGGTAAAACTTTAGATAAAATAACTCTTGGTATTTTGCTTAGTTTGCACAGCAGGAGTAAAGGAGAAGAGAGAGCTATTCAGGTATGAGTGCTTGTTTAACAGTGGGGAATGCAGAAACTTCTGAATAAAACAAGTCATTGTTGCAAGCAGAAAACATGAAAAAAATAGAGTTTAACTAGAGCACTCCTGCTTCTGTTTAGTAAAAAGGGGATTTCATGGTGCTATAATAGCAATTTAAAGGTTACCACAAATCTGAACATGAGGAGTTGTTTCAAGTTTAATGTGGTTTCCTCTCTGTGGATATATTAATAGCAATTCTGAAGAGTATTCATGTCGACAGTTGAGGAAACTGTTTTTCTCAAAGGCTCTGTCTGTGATACATTTAAAATTATGACATCTGATGGGCCTGTATTAGAATACTGTTCTGAGTCTAGATTTTTGATGTAGATAATGATGAACATGTTTCCTTCTTATAATTTAAAATGAGAAAAAAAGATGTCTGAAACCATGGTGATGGGGAACAATGTCTTCTAGCTTTGTGAAGCTCTTAACAGTGTTTAAAACCTTGGTGTAGAGATAGAAAAGTGAGAATTAAAGAATAAGCTGTTACTGCCTGATCCACTTCCTTTCTGAAATACTGACACAGGCAGTTGTAAAATTCCTCAATGAAGCCCTCATCTGTACACTGAACCAAAATGGAAAATATTCAGCATTCTTAATAGCTCTAAGGTTATTGAATTTTCTGGTTTGTTTTGGCTTTTCACTTGTTTGATGGTTTGGTCGCAGGTGCGTGTTTGTTTTTTGGTTAAAAATGAACACAAATTCTGAACTGAGGAATTCTTACTTTATACTTTACTATGTCCAACCTCGTCTAGTTGAGGATGCCCTGGTGACTGCAGGTGGGATTGGGCTAGATGACCTTTGGAGTTGCCTTCCAACTCAGACCATTCTATGATTTGTTTTTATCTTTTATTTCTTTCCATTTTATACATCATGTTATTAATTTCAATTTAGTTTTGTCCTCTAAATATTTATACTTGACCATCTTAATCACAGGTAGTAACAATAGTTAGAGGTAGAAATTGTGGCCTGAAGTCAGATATTATGTCCCTACTTCAGAATATTTTTTAATGTGGATAAAGAATTATTATAGCTAGAGAAAGATAATGCAATGCAGAGTACTCTGTGGGAGTATTTTGTATGTTGAATAACGAGTTCAGTAATTCTGGTAACCATTTATTCTGTTAAGTCCATTTAATTTTATTGCATCTTCCTAACTTTGCTGCTCCTAGCAGTTGTGCTTACTGGACTGGTGCAAAATTAACAAAGTGCCCATCATTCAGGTGGCTGATAATCACATTTGTTAGAATCCATGATCATAGAGCGCAGGCACACAATTACACAGGAGATAATACCTTCATTCTATGTGCTTTCATTTTATTATAGAGTTACTGTTGCTACTCCAGTGTTACTATTAAGCTCCATTTTCCACTTTCATTCTATTAGTTTTTTGCAACTAAGCAGCATGCATTTCCTGTTTCCTAGTTTCACAGCACTTCTTCTGTATAGATCCAATGGTTTTGACAATTTAAGTTCAACTCTTGGCTTTATTTAAGCTTCAGAAATTCAGGAACCACTGTTAGTAGTCCTGTTTTCTTTGTATGGTTTCCTGCAGTTTTACTGATCAAAAACTGAATGCATAAGTGTCAGCCTTGTTCCTTAAGGAAAGAGGCTCACATGTCATGCAACTGTCCTATTTATGAAAATACAACTTGTTTCCTGCCTTTGGCCATATTGATAGATGGTAAAACTCTGTAAAATATGAAAGGTCTGCAAGCTTGTGCAATTTGGAGGCTACACATAAGAGGGAGATCCAAATCAGTGTCACTGACATGTTGTCAGCGGTGCCAGCCAGGTAAGAGTTCTATCAGCTAGCAAGTCGGCTGTGTGGCAGGTCAGGGCAAGCCATGATCTGCACTGACCCCAGCACCTTGGTGCCTGTGAAAGAGGCAGAAAACAGGAGTGAAGGCAATGTGGTGAAACAGAAGTAGTAAGAGGGATTAGAAAGTGGCACTGCATGCAGTCCCATAAAGAACTCTCTGTCTTCAGTTTTGCTCCCTGGTATGAATATTATGTGGTAGTATAGGTAAGACATAAAGCATTGCTGTACTTATGTAATTGCTTTGCATATGTTATATCACTAATTGCATTTATTAAATCACTAATTGCATTTATTTTCAAATAAACCTGCTGTGACAATAAAGGTACTTTAAGCAGCCATCACCTTGAGTGATGGTGTTGGTAGACACAAGTGAAGGGGAAACTCTGTATGGGTTTGTCACACTAATAGATTATTTGGACCAATAACCCCTCACCTGCACAGGCCTCCATATGGTGGTGTCACATGTTAGTGGAACTATTGCTTTAGCAAAATCAAATTTGTATTAAGATTCATGTCAGCAGATGCCATCACTGAAGAGTTTGAGCAAATGTGTTGCTTTCCAGTCCTTTTATCCAAATTTTGCTATATTTGGCAATTTGTATTTCCTTCCTCCCTCCCTCACTCCCTCCCTTCTCCTTTTTTTTTTTTTTTTTTTTTTTAAGAAAATGGAAAAATGGAGTGCTTATCAGCTCAGGAGAAATAATGTGGATTGTTGCAGATTCCAAATATGCTCTACAGGAAAAATCTTCAGCTAGTGTAATTTCAAGTAAATAAAGCCATAAAACTGTGCTATCATCTGGTTGTTGCTGGCAAAGTTTATTATGCAGTTTTGATGGTACAACATGATGTTACATTTCCTTTCACACATATGTCACTGTCTTTATAGTATGCCAGATAATGCATTGTAGAAGAGTCTACAACCTGAGGAACTTTGAAAATGAAGCTTGGTAGTAGTTTTGACTTATGCTGCGTGGAATTTTCTGTATAATTCTTAAGTGTGCTAAAATATTGTCACGTGCTGAATTTGAATTCCATTTGAGTCGGTATAGGGACTAAAGGAGTAGAGAGCTTATTATGTACAAGTGAGTAGTTTTGTGCCATAGTGATTATATTACTGATATGGTACACTGCAGAGTTTAAACTGTTCTGAGGTTTAAACTGCGATTGTTCCTTCTTTTGGAATAGACCTGATTAACTGCTGCTGCAACAGCTGCAGTTACGAGGGTTGATATCTTCTGTGGTACCAGCCTAGCTTGGTTGGCAGCTGCCTTACGTCCTCTTCTACTTTGACAATAAGTCTGATGTACAAGTCTTGCAACACAGTCAATTTGCTAGACTGATGTGGCAGTTAGTGCTCCCTGCTCTCTAAACACAAAGGGCTGAGACTTGCTAGAAGCTGATAAAAATGAGAGTTGATGCCCCCAGACATTAGTTTGCAGGACTCAGCCCTCTGACTAATTAAGAAATTGACCAGCAGTACACAACTCACAGGGCATAAATGGAATCTTGCTATGAAGAGAGGCATTCTCCACATGGCAAGTAGCCTTGTCTAATGAGTCCTCACATCCCTTTGCTGAGTGTATATGTATATTCTGGGTACCCACAGGGAGATTTTGCTTTCTGAGTGTGTGTGTGCAGATTTTGATTCATCTCTCCCCATACAGCTTACCTAGTTGTGAAGCAGTGTATTCCCAACAGATACTAAAATCTGTAATTTTATTTTGTTAGGAGTGCAGAGTAATTGTAACAAATCCACAGTTTCCAGGTTGTTGTTGCTGTCTGTTTTATGGGTGCCTCTGCGACAACAGAGTTATGGCAAATAATATCTGTCTTTAAGGTTCTGAAGTTAGAAATTCCCTAGTGGAAAAAAAAACGGGAAATAAATTTCAGGCTGTTGTTAGTATACATTTTGGAGTTTGGGAACACTCACCCATATATTTTCATCTTTTTGTGAGGTGCAGAAGATACTCTGCAGCCATATGGTCCATCCATGACAACAGGTTTTTAAAGCAGTTTTCTTACCCACAGAAACAGGAAATTGAGGTGTATGTAGAAATGTCATTTGAAAAAAATGGTATTTCCTGTGTACTGTAGTTCATGTAGTTCATAAGAGAATGTATACCAGGACATGTACATCCTTAATAAGTAGGCATATTTATGTTCATATTGTGTATTTCATTGCTGAAGAAAGCTGTAAATCAAGGTAGTTGATTTGCTTATTTGTGTCTTATTCTGGGTCTAGGAGAAGAGCAAAAATTGACAGATTAGTATTTCATAGCAAATAAGATATGGTTTCCACTGCAAGGAGAATTTAAAGACATGAAAGGGGATGTTTCTTTAGACCTTTGCTGAATGTTTTACACTGGAGCAGTGACTTGTCTCAGCTGCTTGAGGAGACGTTAATTTAAACTTAGCACTAAAATCAAGCTGATCAAGGTTCTGACTATGGTCACAGTTAAAAATGAACACAAATTCTGAACTGAGGAATTCTTACTTTATACTTTACTATGTCCAACCTGGTCTAGTTAAGGATGCCCCTGGCAACTGCAGTTGAGATTGGGCTAGATGGCTTTTGGAGTTCCGTTCCAACTCAGACCATCCTATGATTCTATGACTTGGGAAATGTACATTATATTAAAATTGCATAATGTTCTTTTTTCTCTGTAGTCATAGGTGATATCAATATTTTCTTTACAGATTTCATTGCCCTAGATATAATTCTGTTACTCGGAAAGCAAGTATGGTTCTCTACATATACAAGGTGAAGCAAGGAGTCCCTTGGAAACAGGACTTCACAGTTATCTAATATCTGCTACTAGTTTAATCATAGAGAAATAAGTTGAGTTGAATTACAGTCTTAGAGAAATGTAATCTAGTTGTTAAAAAATCTTTACTTATTGCAAGATTTTTATGTTAGCAGACTTTGAAAACTATTTATAAAAGGCCATCACAAGCAATACTTTTTGGTGGCCAGAGAAATTTAAACAATAAAACCAAAAGACATTTAAAAGCTGTTTTCAGTTGTACTTTAATGTCCTTTATCATAGAGGTTTTATATTACTCTACTTAATATTATTCCATCTTGAGTTAGGATCATTTAAAGGGTAATGTATTGCAATATGGTAATGTAGTCTCATGAACACTGACCTTTGATCTCAGCCAAAATCTGCTCCTCCCCACCTGCAATTAAAAGTTTTGATGGGCGAGATGAAAGTGTTTTTTTGCTGCATGAGTAAAATTGAGAGATAAATCTGGATTAAAATAAACTTATTATTGAAATAGCTGAGAAGTAATAACTCAGCATTTACATGATAAAAATATGCTCTGGAAGTTAATAGAGATATACAAAACAGATAATACTATAATATTACTGTCCTTTTATCTGTAACAAAGTTTTGCCTGTATTTCTGATATTACCCATCTCTTTAGATTCAGTGTTCTGAGAACAGCTGCAGCACAGGTATTCAAATAAAATTAATTTTGAGATATAGGAACTTAATTCCTTGAAAAAAAAGTTACATGGATTTTCATGTGCTTAGTTTATAAGGTAATATCTGAATTCACTATTATCTAGAAAAAGTTAGTGTTTTAATGATGAATGCCAACAGTTAGGTGAGTGTTCTAAGAGAACGTGTGTTCCATGCAACCATGTCTTCTGGACTAATTGACAAAGAACTGAAGATTACATTTGTTCAGAAATGAGTGGTCAAAATCACAGAAAGTGCCCTTTAACAACTGGGAGATGTCATGTATGTCAAATCTAATTGCTTGTGAACATTATTCATCTACTGAAAGTGGGATTTGAAAACTAATAGAAATGACTTGCTAATTTGTATGGGATTTGGCAAGTAGCTCTTTCAGAAGAATAAAAAAGCATAGATTTGGAGAAATTTCACTCTTTTACTTTAGCCTTTTTCAAAGTTATTCTTTCTTCATCAATATGCAACTATTCAGAAAAATGTGGAAAATTATAGTAAAAATTCAGAGTTGTGGGGGAAAAAATATTTTCTCTTAGTCCTTCCCCTTTTATTAAATGATCAGAATTTAGCAATTTTATGAAAGTGAAGAAAATTTAAAAGGTGGCTTGTTATTCAATTCACATAGATAAGAAGAAATAATTCTGCTAAATCTTTTACCTGCCTGGTTCTAATGAAATCACTTTTATCCCATGTTCTGCTTAAAACCTGCATTAATATTCATCATGTGTTCTCACTCTCATAAACAATGTCAGTCATCACATTAAGAAGTGGTAATATTCTGTGGAATGAGAGTGTGAGAGGGAGGTGAAAGATAAATATAACTTCATATGTCTAAAATAATAGATGTCTTAGCATATTTGGTTTTTTCCTGTTCTTTTAGGGTTGCTGCAATACAGCTTCCTCCTGAATGCCTGTCTAATTAGTGTCTTTTGTGATGATCCAAATAAAGTCAGAATGAATGAAGAAAATAAGATTATTTAGCTGATCAAGAATTCTATTATTAAATATAGTATTTTAGTAAGATTCAGAAAACAATTAGTATATTGCAAAATGAATCATCTACTACCATAGTATAAATAAAACTATAAATCAAAGCTATGCAGTTAGTTGTTATTATTTCCAACAGAATATGACTGGAGTCTCTACTGAGATAAAAATTTATTTACAGTTGTCAATATTCTGACTAATATTTTTTTTGCTAGCAGAAACTGGACATTCCTAAAGGGAAATTCATTGTGAAAATATTGGTTAGAGCATTTAAATGCAACCTGATTAAATTATGAACTGGTACTGACAGAATGATGAATATTTAATTGGTAAATACATTTAATGATCTCTACTTATTTTAATCTCTTGAATGAAGGAGTTTAAAATAACCCATGTCTCATATATGTCCCCTTTGGTTTGTTTGAACACAGCTTCCTTGTGGTCTGAAGTTACCAGCACTATGAATCTGCCATGTTTGTACTGACAAAGTATTTGCTGAAATGAAATTTTAGGTTAGCAGCTTTCAAAGATTTAAAACCTGCTCTTTGCCTTAGCATACTGTTTTTACTTTGTCTCTTATCTAGCTTGATGTGTGCAATTCAGGGAGCTGAAGACTGAGGGAAAGATATATTGACATTGCAGTTTACAGTTTATCAGAAGTAGTGCAGAATAGTAGAGAGCTGGAAGGGAAAGTGTTTAGACCATAGAAATTAGTCTGAAGAAAAAAGGTTAATATGAAGAAAAAGAAATAACAGTTGATATTCTTACATATGTCATCTCTAAGAACAGCAGAAGCTACTTTTCCAAAGGAAAAAACCCAAACATATCCCTGGATTTCATAGCACTATGTTGGTACAGCTCAGAAGTGATCTCAGAGTATTTAATTCAGGCATCAGATTTTGAAGTTACTAAATTTCTCTTTAAAGTTTCTTAGACATGCCATAATGGAGGGCATATCTAATTAATATGAGATTATTTCTGAAAATTA
Source organism: Psilopogon haemacephalus (assembly GCA_013396835.1). Taxonomy (NCBI): domain Eukaryota; kingdom Metazoa; phylum Chordata; class Aves; order Piciformes; family Megalaimidae; genus Psilopogon; species Psilopogon haemacephalus. Next base: position 202,006 of record VWZI01013575.1, on the reverse strand, counting down.
ATATAGTTTATTAATTTTGATATTCAAAACTCTTACCACTCCTGACTACCAATTTTGATAATAATTCGTTTGTTTGCAGTGTTCATGGAACACATTACATAAAGGATATCTAGATCTAGAAATAGTAACTAGCGACACATAAATGTTAATTGAAAATTGAACTGGAAGAGGAGGTACTTGTGGTTGACTATCCTTCTTGCCCACTAGATGGACTAGGGTGCTTTTTCTGCTTATGGCAGAAGGCTAAGTAGATTACAAAGGCTTTAGATGTTTTCTCATAAATATTGTTTCTCTCCTGACTCATGGGGTTAGCAACAGTTTAATACAGTACCCAAACTCTTGCAGGGAATTCTGTCAATGGCCTGGCTGGCCACTGAGACATTCTTCCCAGGCAGGGGAAAGGGAGCAGACAGTCTCTGCCTCATTCCTGGTTTCTGCAGATGACCTGTGTGCCCCATCCAGGTTTTGGCAGGTATAGGCAGGATGTCTTGTGGTATGCAGTCTCAGCATGGTATCACGGTGGCTAGGCAGCAATTAAAGCTGTTCCGGGCAAAGTCCAAACAGTTTCCAGTCTGAATTATAGCTTAGCGAAGAATTATGCTATAAAGCAATAAGGCATTATCACTGCCAGTGGCAGCAGACAATAATGGCAGTCAGCAGCAGGCACAGATACAGTGGCAGAACACAATTACAAGGGCAGAGCATGTTCTGTTACTTGCTCATCTGTTTTTATATCAATGTCTGAGACTAATGGGCCTTTGGACATAGATTAGCCTATCAGAATGGCTGGTTAAATTGTCTTTTATGATTATTTGATAAAAATAAGCTACATTGGCAAAATTAAAAAAAAAAAAAAAAAGAAAGGAAAATGTTAAAAATTCTCTATACTCCAAATTCGATTGTCTGCTTTGTATATTCTTAAATACATAAATGAAATAGTAGAAAAGTCTCTGTTCCAGTTGTTAATTGTACCTTCATGGAAAGCAGATTTTAAAGAAATATCAGCCTGATGTTTGTGAGGAGTTTGTTCTATACCATCTAATTACAATCCATAATGCTCTTTAAATGTTTATCCTCCTTCAGGAGTATTCACAAAAGTGGGAGTAAAAATTGTTATCTAAGTAAGAGTACAGTGGGTCAAGGATCAGTGAGAAACTATAGTGAATAAATTCGGAGAACTGAAGAAGTAGTATAATACAAAAGTAAAATTCATCAGAAACCCTCTCTCTGACAGTGAATGAGTTGTGTTATCACTTAAACTTGACTTCAGGCAACTGTCATTTGAGAGCAAAGCCTGACGCTATAAAGAGTACAAAATAAAAGTCATCACAGATGAAAGTAATGGCCTACTGTCCTGGTATGGGGTGACAAACACCCTAGAATTGGTCCAATCCCTGGGCTCTCGCCTCCCCCTACCGTCCAAGGTCCAGTAGGGATTGAGGGGCGGGGGCACCCCACGTGGCCCCAGGAGCCAGGGGGACCTCAGGCGGCACGTATGCGTGGAGCTTTTTGAATCAATTGGCCAGTTGAAGAATGCTGAGTGCCCGTTGGTCAGTCTCACACGCCCCCTAGGGTATTTAAGGGGGGGCACAGTGACCGTTAGCACTCTTTCTTCCACTCTTCCTCACTCTCCTTGCTCACCATCATCTTCTGCCATGGCTGTGAAGAGCCCAGCCACGTGCACAGCAGCAGGCAGCGAAGCATAGCAATGGACACAGAGAAGTGGCAAGGCTGATCCTCCTCTCTCTCTCTCTCTCCCTATTTCCCTATTCTGGGCTAAGTCGAGTTTTTTTCCTTCTTCCCCTACCCCTTGGGTCCGGGAAGGAGCGTGTTTCCCCCCCATCGCGTCCCGCAGTATTTTTGTAGGCACGGTAGGGATTTATTTTTATGTAACCTCTCAGTTTCCTAAGTTCTGATTGTTAAAGTGTTGCACCTGGCGTTTGAGCAACACGTGCGTTTATTTCTGCCGACCAGAACCCAAAAGAACCTCGAGGGGGACACTAGGACCCCCTCGTTCCACAGGATATCGAGCCTAATTAAGCTTTATCCTGTTACACCTACAAAAGAGCTAACATAACAAGGATGGGAAAACATACATTGCCCAAAAGACACTATTCAATGTTATTGTGTTGGTTTGAGGCTAACTGGAATATTTTAATGAGAAAAATTAGACTAACAGCTGTGAAAAGAAAACAGTGGTACAGTCCACTTCACGCATAGGTTTACTGAGATGTACAAAAGCAAGGACATAAACATAGATAAGGCAGAACGTGTGTCACTTTCTGTCTGCGGAGTCTGATCTGTCTCTCCTTGGCTTCTAGCTGGATCTCTGTAACCCAACTAATCAATTCTGCTTCTAACCCCCCATGGCTGATCTTTCCTGCTTACCATGCATGTAAGGTAGATTCTGGGATAACATTAGAGGGTGAAAGGGTGGTTGGGAACCCCTCTTGGGGACTCTGATTTCTGGGAGGGGTATTGTGTTTCTGTATTACCTTTTAAATGTATATAGCTGTAAATATCTGTAATATATTGTAAATATCTGCTTGTATATTGTGCTAAGCTGTAAATATAATGCTTCATTCCTTAACTTCCAGCTGTATGAGTCTAGTCTGGGTGACTTCAAACGTGTGTGTGGGGGGTGGGTAACCCCTGAACCATCACAGTTCGAAAGAAGCCTTCTTGTATATCCCCAAAATGAGGGGAGGTTGCAATATGGACCTGAAATCAGTGGTTTATGCTCAGTGTCACTCATTAAACTATGGAAATGAATCAACCAAAATATCTATGGCATGTATTTGTGGCTTCAAATTTTTCTCTGAATGGTATTAGGATTTGTTTTATTGTAATGGCTGATTACTTGATGATCAAAGAAGAAGGGTACATTTCTCTAGGAATAATTTGATGCAAATCTAATGTTGCATGTTCATACCTTAATCATTAGTTACTCTACTACCAGTGGAATAACATGCATGTATTAGTAGTAATCAGAAAGGACAGTCTGGGTAACTACTTGCTCTTTGGGACATATTAGAGGTTGGCTACCTTTCCAAGTTATCCTGATACTGATGAGCAGCTAAGTGGATACATTTGTATCTATTGAGAGCCAAAACAATGCTCCAGAGCATTGTTTTGGCTCCAGAGACTTTTAGCAGATGTACAAAAGAGAACTTTTAAATTTGCAGTCAGAAAGAAGACACAGGCTCCTCAAAAATATTGTTGCTTAAAAATTAGAGATCTCCTCAGTGTTTTCGTAATTTGAAGTAACAGAAATACAGTGTACTGTTTTGTGATAACGGATGAAACCTTGCCCTTGTAGGAATCAATACAAATTTTTCAATCAGCATAAAAGGAGACAGGATTTGCATATTAATTTCTGGATGCATGTGTGTTATATTCCTAAACAGATACTGTGAAACACTCTGCACATATCTGTAAATTTGCATTTCACACTTCTACATTTTAGAAAAAAGAAAGATATAAAATATTTTATACTACTTTGATGCTTAGTCTTAAATGTATTTGTTGACAACTGTACAGACTCCCTGAGAAAAGCCTTAAACGCAGAAATTTACTGCTGATTACAGACAATATGTGTCTATATCAATTGTGATGATACAATAAAGAGTGTTTAAGAGGTTTGGAAAAATAGTATGATGAGAGCATGTTTGAAAGGCAATGAGAAATAGAAACTACCAATGAAAACTGTATGGAACAAAAAGTGGACCGTGACTCTAGGCATTAGAAGTGTGGTGGTTTAGCAGTTACCTGCTCCCCCACCCTTTGATATAACCCAGGCTAGGACTCAGACAGCTGGAAGTTGATAAATTAAGCTTTATATTTACAGCTATGCACAATATACAAGCAGATATTTACAAGGTATAACAAATATTTACAGATATATATAGTGAAAAGGTAATACAGAAATACCACACCCCTCCCAGAGATCAAAATCCCTAAGAGGGGTTTCTAACCACCCCTACCACCTTTCCCCCCTTCCCCAATCTTATCTCACCATCTGTTGATGAAGCAGATAGGCAAAAGTGGATCAACCAGGGAGGGTTAGCAGTAGGAAAAGAAGTTAGTAGAATTATTAAGAATCAGCTACAAAAGGCAGGGAAAAGGAGCCATGCAAGAGGCAGCCACAGCCCAGAGAGGTCTGAAACCGTCTCCCTAATCTATACTTGGGTTACAACTCTTAAAACAATTTTTTTTTCCTTTCTCGGTAGACCTCTGAGTGGAGTAGCATCATCTGTTTTCCTCTCTCAGCCTATAGCCTAATTTCTAATTCAAATCCTCCAATTAGTTCAAACCAGCACAAGAAGAATATTAAACCTGGCAGAGGTTTAAACTAGATGCATTGTACATAATAAATGTATATGCCAGAGCATTGTTTTGAGGAAAAATGAACAGCTCACTGAAAATGGCTCAAGTTTTCTTGTAAGAGCATGAATTTGGAGAGAATATGGATCACTATTTTCTAAAATTGTTTTAAACAGTAGAAGTGGATTACCATCAATATTTTACACCTGCATGACTTTTCTGTATTCCTTTTCACTGTCCCTGTACATTATGTGGTTGAGATTCATTGGCATGGCAGGCTGCAAAAAGTGAGTTTCAAAGTCACATGCAGGATAGTGAAAGGATAGTAAATTTAAAATTTTTGTGCATGTTGTGAACAGCAGAGGAATTAATGTGGCCAAATCAGGAATTATAAAAATAGAATTATTTTAGTCCCAGAAACCCCCACTGTCAACTACATACAGAATTAAAGTTTATATTTATTAATGGGCTTCAATTCAATTGGGAAAAAAAATTGTGAAAAAGATCTTCAGCAGGTGCTATAAACAAATTCAGAAATTTAGGAAGCCAGAAAATGGAAAAGGTTAAGCTATAAACAGTTCTTACCCTGTTATCAATATGACTTAAGGAGAGAATTAAGGGAACAATGGCTTACTCACAATGTTGAGAAGGATGATGCTCATTGTGGAATTCTTGCTGTTATTCTCTCTGTGGCTTGATTGGGTTTGAGCATAAAATAATATCCAATCGGATTCAAAAGGCAAAGTCCGGTATTTCAAATGTGTGTTTACCACGAGGCCGAGCTCTGTGGGAATCACTGCCTCCAGCAGCGATGAGAGAGAGCCAAGCTGCGTCAATCCCTCAGTCAGGATACAGCCAGATAGCAACAGCGAATTCACTGCTAGGAAGGTCCCAGAGGAGCCAGGTCTGGGTGCCGACGGCAGTCCTCTCAAACGGGACCAAGGAGTTGCTGAGCCTGGGAAGCTGCAGGGTAGTGCAGAGGGGGAGACTATCCAAAAGGCAGGGACAGTAGAAACACAAGTGCCATGCAAAAGATAGGAGTTGTTCAAACTGACGGTCCTAAAAATGAGGCACTTCTTCAGAAGGCAGGGCTCTGTAAACATGAGGAGTTTTTCCAGGTGGGAGCCTTTCCAGATGGGAACTTTCTTCTCGTGCCTTTTCCCTTGCCTATTTAAGTCTTTTTGGACAAGATGTTGATTTGCCAATACACAGTGGGCATGAAAACTCAGACAATAGCAGCTCAGATCCCTGTGTGGGCTGGCAGCACGAGCCTCAAAACATGTCGAAAGGGCACTCTGCTGTCTCCCCTTGCAAGCCCACAGGTTGGGGAGCAGGGGAGCAGGGAAGCAGTTTTGCACCTTCTTCTCCTCCCATCCAAAACCCATAGGGGAGGAGTGGGGAGAGAGAAGGAAGGAACGTGGGGTGTCCAGGACAGTGCATAAAATAATTTCACCAGCAGTGTTTGCACATTCACCCACTCTGGAAACTGCTCTGATGGTGATGTTAGTTTGATTCCATTCACAATGAATGAAGTACATAATAATGTGTGAGCTCTTCAAAATTAACCCATGAACTAAGATACTTCTCGGAAGGTTTTAACAGCTGCATTCCTGTTTAGGTTGAGGGATTGCAGACCTTCTTGTTTGCTACAGAGTAATCAGAAGTTTCCAGTAACCAGATAACAAAATGTTCTCTAGCTTGTTATTGTAACATCAATGTAGATTTTATTTTCACACTTTTATTATTCGACATAATTTTCTCTCAGCTGCCTTCTCCTAGTGTCCTCCTACAACACATCCTAAACTCACTTGTGTTGTGGGATAATTAGTGTTGATATCTGCAGAGGGGGGTCCTGGAGTCTCCCGGGTTCTTTAGATCCGCGGTTGGCAGGGATACATGCACAAGTTGCTTAAAATGCCAGATAAACAGTTTAACAGTCAGAATTTAGGGAACAGAGAGCTTACATACAAAACAGAACCCAGCCGTGCCTATAAAACCCGCGGGGCATGAGGGGGAACAACGCTTCTTCCCGAGAGAAAGGGAAAAAGAAAAGGACCGACTTATCCCGGATAGAGAGAGAAGAGAATGAGAGAAGGGAGGGGTTTGCCTTGCCACTTCTCTGTAAGCTGCGGTGCCTGCTGCCGCTGCCTTTGCTGCTGCACGTGGCTGGAGCTCTTCACAGCACGAGGAGGAGATGAAGAAGACCCTCTAATGGTCGCTGGACCCTGCCTAAATACCCCCTAAGGGTGCACAAAACTGACCAATAGGTATCCAGCATTCTCTAACTGACCAATTGGTTCAAAATAGTCCCACACATATGTGCAGCCTGAGGTCTCCCTGGGTCCTGGGGCCACATGGTGTGCCCCCTGCCCCTCAACCCCTCCCGGACCTTGTACAGAAGGGGGAGGAGGGACCCCAGGAACTGAACCAATTCTAGGGTGTTAATCACACCCATACCAGGACAACTTAATACTATCTGAAAGAATAGAATTTCTATCAAAGATCATAAAAATTTTAAAAAGCATTCAAAATTTCTCATAATAGCCTATTATTTATACATGATATTTCCGAAGAGTATAATTGTACTGTGGTTCCACAAAGATGGATTTGCAATATTGGTATACCATTCATGTGAACCCAATGAACAGAGTTTAATTCTGACATCTATTTGAAGGTCTTGATCAGTTCAGGTAGTGTTGTTTTATTGGATTGGGACCAAACAGAGGGAAATTTCCATTTTTGAGTAATCTTGTCTATTACTTTTTGCATGGAACTTCATTTCTTCTTTTACTTCTTGTGCTCTCTGGAGCTTTGTTAAGGCTGTTTCCTATGAGAATGAGTGATGTGTCATTCAATAGAAACCTACAAGGTCTTTTGCTAAAATGCTACTGAGGTATGAGAGAATGGAGTATGAGCTACTGTATGTCTCTAATTGCAAATTTTGGGATATAATCCAAATCTAGTGGATGGATCATTTTATTTCATCAAGCAATGCTGTTGTTTAGATATTGAGTGATGAAATAAATGGAAACTGACTAGATCCAGAAGGTGTTTTATCCGTTAGATATGTTTCCTGTGTGACAATGAAATGCAAACTTATATTTGTTAGTAATCTGATTTAAATATTAAAATATTCTCCTTTCCACATGCCAAATGGTAATAACCAGCCCACAGTCACACAAATTGTTTCTCTTATTTAAATGCCCTCTATATTAAATAAAAGTTTTTTGGTAATTTTGTCTGTTTTCAATGAAAACTGTAAAAAATATAGCAGTTCCACTGGCCCAATGCACAAGACATTTACTTTTCAGTCCTTAATACTGCATTTACATTTTCTTTCTAGATTGCTCTTGTAACTTCTTACATTTTATGCATTAAATGCTGAAGCACAAATTGATGTTGCAAATCTTTACTATTGAAGATTGTTTCCTTCCTGATTGCAAGAGTTTTGTTTTATTTTCCAAATAAAAAGAAATGATTGTTGAATTACAAACTAGAGCATATAATTTCAAACTTTGTCTCTGTGCTTGTTTGAGGTTAATTGGAATATTTTAATGTGAGAAATTAGATTATAGGTTGTGAAAAGAAAACAATCATGATGTCTACTTCCTCATAGGTTTGCTGAGATGTGTGAAGGCAAGAACACAAACATAAATAAGACAGTTCTGTCTGTGTCTGTCTGTTGGTGTCTGTCTCTCTCTCTGGCTTCTGCTTGGATCTGTGTAACCCAACTAATTATTCTGCTTCTAACCTTCCTGGGTAAGCCTTCCAATTTACCTTGTGTGTAAGGCAGATTCTGAGATAAGGTTGGGAGGTGGAGAGAAGGTGGAAGAGTTGTTGGGATCCCCACCTGGGGACTGATTTCTGGGAGGAGTATTGTGTTTCTATGTTACTTTTAGCTTGTATATAGCTGCAAATATTTGTAATATATTGTAAATATCTGCTATATATTGTGCTAAGATGTGAATATAAAGCTTCATTCCTTAACTTCCATCCAACTGAATGTAGTCTGGTGAATTCATGTGGGTGTGTCTGAGTCTATTAATTGAACTTATGTTTCTGTACATTTTTCATTTTCACATATAAATCCATTATATCATATCTAACTGAAGATACAGCCTTAAAGTCAAAACATTTCATGTTTCTTTGGCTTGCAGATTAGCTTTGTCATGTTTGGATTTTTGTTTTTGTTTTCCTTCCTAAGTGTCTGTCAAACCAGGTGTCAAAATTGTGGAAAAATTGTAACCTAAAGGATCCTGGTGACTTAGAGCTGTGTTCAGCTCAAGCATGGTTTGCATCACAATGACAGTGTTTATGTCAGTTTGAAAGACAAGGGTTCTCAGGATAAATATCTTTGTCCTTTGATGGGTTGATCTGCTGACCAAAGGTTTGCACATACTCAAAATATAACTGAGATTTACATGCACTCTGACACTGTACCTCACTTGCTGTTCATTCTGCTGTTTGTTCTGTTATCATGCTATATTTTACCTTCTGCTGATACAAGCAACGTGAGTTCATACTTCAAGCCAAGTTATGGAAATGGTATAGATCTAAAACTCCTTTGGGGTGTATCTCCTAACTAAAAATATTTTTTAAAATACAGCTCTAATAATTCTTCCAATTTTTGGTGTATCAGCAAGAACCCTGTCTTATATTGTAGGTAGAAAGATGTATAGTAGATAGACCCCAGGTTCCACAATCAGGAGAACTGTATGAAATCCCTTATTGGCCAAAGTCATGCTAAATGCATATTGTCACTTCTGCATTGCTTTGTAACAAAACACAGTAAAATAGTGTTGTCTTCAATCATTATGCTTTATTCCTGCATGTCAGAAAGCTATAACCCATGTGGTGTTATTTATTCTCCAAGAGGCAGAAGTCAGGGGAAGGTACAATCTTTAAATAATGTTTGGGTTCGGCTTGCTAGACACATGCAATGACAAAATTATTCATTCATATCCATAGCCTGGGTTCTCATAATGTTTCTTTGGGACTGATAAAACATTTTTATAGTACATTGTGGCCAAATATCAGTATTAAGCACTTTCAGTCTGATGAGTAGTAGAACTAATTTATCTTTTGAGTCCAAAGTGACTTAACTAAAAACACTACTGGCAGATGAAAAACATGTAGACAAACTGCTATCTTTTCTCCATTCAGACAGTTGTTTTGTTCTCCTTCAGTAGTTTTTTCTGTGATGTATTAAAAAAAGTATTTGTGATACACAAAAATGTAGACTCACATTTTAAACAGAGAAGGGAAGTGACAACCACAAGAAAACTAAGATGCAGCACATTGTTTAAAGGGACGTGCAAGCAAAATGCTTTTTCTTACTGGTTATTTTACATTTTTCCCCAAACACATGTTTCTACTGCTTTCTTATGTAAAACCCAATCTACCATAAACTCAGATTTACTTTTTTAGTAGGTCTTTTATTAAAAAAAAAAAAGTCAGGCCAAGCTATTTATGTGTACAGATCTTCACTGTATTCTGGTCTAGGAGCATCAATATTTACCAACATTATTTACAAAAGTTTTTTTTTTTTTTAACTGGTTAATTACATGTAGGGCAGGACATATAAAAAAAAAATCCATAAGCAGTTAAAAAAAAAAAAAGGAAAATATTTTTTATTAGAAAACTTATCAAGCATGTATTATCTTTCTCCAAATAGAGAATTTTCAGATCACCCTCTACCCAGCTTTTTTTGAATGTCAACCCTTTGGTAAAGCTTATGCTTTCTTCAGGAAGTCAGAATTTTCCCAGAGCCAAGGGATAGACTCAGGACTGAAATAAATACAGTAGTTACCTAGTTAGCTGAAATTAAACCATATGTTTGCAGTAAAACATATACTAAGCATCATGAGTATCTGCTGTTATTTTTTCCTTGATGCCTTCCTTTAAATCACACAATCTATTTGGTTATCTGCAGAAGAGTAGGCAAAGAATATAGCTTAATATCTGTCATCAGGCACTTAGTGGGATCTTATAGTGAAGAGAAATCCATACTCTTCTCTGATGTGAGCAGTGAAAGCTTGAGTACCAAAGGACAAAACTTTCAACACAGGACATAAGGAAATGAAAGTGGTCAAATACTGAAACAGGTTGTCCTGAGAGGTAACAGAGTCTCCATCCTTGAAGATGTTCCAGATTCATCTGGATAAGGTACTTAGTGATCTAATCTGATTTTAGAACTAGCAGTACTTTGATAATGCATGCGTGTGTTTAGATTGGATTACATGACTCCCAAAGATCCTTTCTCACTTTAATATTATACTATACTTGTATGACACAGCTGAGGTGGGAAATTTGTAGCAAAGTGGGAATGCCATATTATTTTAAATTTTGATTGCAATAATGAGTATCCATACAGAGTCATCCTAATGCCAGATGTTCCACAGTGTTCCAGTGGGACAGTTTGCAAAGAAACAGTCATCACATTCGAACAAGTGTTGCAGAAAGAATGGGTATTTACTTTGGAATCTTTCCAATGGGAATAAGAAAGCAAAATCTAATCCCAGAAATAGAGACTAGTGTAAAGCTTCATTTCTGTGTAACTATACGCAGGTAACTGAGTGAGCTTAGCCAAAGAAAAACAACATTTTCAAGTTGATATATTTACAAGCTCTGCAAGTAAATAAATCCATTCCAAAATGATGTGAAATCTATTTGAGCACTCCTGTGTTAGAAAATCCAATTTTACAAACAGCAGCTATCCCTGCTGTGGATGATCTATGCAAGAAAAAAAAAAAACCCTGGCTATAAGAAGTGATTCTGAAACCTCCTTTAAAAAGTTTGATTTTTCTTGGTGCTCAAACTGCTAGCTCAAAAGAATTTGTAGGAGATTAAAACAAACCTTTAAATGATTGTATCATATATGCTGCCAGACAGAATGGCAGTACCTTTTTCTACCCACTATACATCTTTCCCCTCAAACATCTTCCTCCTTTCAGCCATGAATGCTTCCTCTTCCTTACCTACCCCATCAGGTTTTTCCTGTCAGCTGGATATGAATCTCTCATTGTGGAATTGCAATTATTATTTTTTTTGGTGACAATAATATGGCTTTCACCAGAAACAGGAATTATTTCTCCTTTCTGGTACCCCTTCTCATCTCACTCAATATTATGGCTCTCTGACAAAGTTTTATATAACCAGAATCTTTCAGCAAGTTTTGTTGAAGATTTTTGCAAAGCTTGCTGCCAGTTTCTATTCTGTAGAAATATTTGAGGATTTTTAATAATTTTTTTTTGTTTCATGGAAGTAACAAGCTTTACACCTAAGGAAATCCAAAACTTATCCTACCTTAGCTTTCTAAGCATAGTAACTCACTGCATGTTTGGTTACATATCAAATCAACTTTGTATATATGTGTATGATGAAAACACTGCAAAAGACAGATCCTCTGGCTGGTCAGTCCTTACTTGCAGCCTAATGGTGACAGAAGGGAGAATGACAAAAAAAGCAATTTTAAAATAAGAAATATTACAGTGTTTGGTTTAGCTGAAGGATGGAAGGGTAAATCAGTCAGCCCTCCAAGCATTATCTTGGAGTTGGTAGCTGTAGCCTTAATATATCTGGTACAGATAAACTTTCCACTTAAAAAAAATAAAATAACATGACATTAGATATTAATGGCAAAAATCCCATTGACCTCTGAGACAATATCTAGGAAGTGATTTCACATATTTTGTCTTATACTAAAATGCCCTGGGAAGAGCATGAATGAAAAAGCATTCTAAAGCTTTGTGGGTTTGTTACTGATGTGAATGAATGTGCTATTAGAACGAGGTAAATTAGCAGACTGTATACTTAATTTAAAAAATAAAGAAAGCAATTCATGTTCATTTATTTGCTTCCTTACAATTTAGATATGAAAGACAATCTCAGAATAAACAAATATTTAATTTTTACTTAATAAAATTGAATTAGTAAGTGATAATCCAGATGAGTTCTACATGGTATGTTGTTTCTTCCAATACCAAAATAAATTAATGATCCAAGTTTGCTTTGAAGAAATTGTTGTCTAAACCATGAAGCTATCTTAGTCTCTCATTCAATTCAACACTAAAATAAGTACTCAGTCTTTAAAACAGCCTATTAGAGAGATGAAGTGTAAATAAGTGTCTATTCAAGTTCTCTGGAGGAAAATGCATCTATTTCAGGCATTGATTCGACTTTGAAAATTACTTGTCTGTACATAAAAAAAACCATTCTGACTAGGGAAAAAAAAAAAGGACTTGAAATGTCAATATAGTGAGAAACAACTCAGAGGAGTCAGAGGAGTTAACAAACTATAAAATATCCCAAGGGAAATGAGTCTTTGACATGAAACATTTCTTGCTAACATTAGCATCCTAAAAATACAGCCTGTAAGAACCATGCAGGATAGAGAAGCATATCAGGAAATTTGCAAATGTCACTAAGATACAGTCATCTGACTGAGTTACACAGAAATTGTACTGGTGATAAGACTTTCTAACAGCATTAGATGGAGGAAGGAAAAGGTAATTTAATCAATATTTAGAATTTTTATTTCTTCTGTAAGAATAGATCTTGGTTGGAATTACAGATGTTAAAAATATGTTTGGTTTTTTTTTTTTTTTTTTTTA